>OZ026602.1:33573974-33618974 GCA_964020085.1 Micromussa lordhowensis | reverse complement strand
TCATGGACAGGAACTAGTTTAAATCTATATTTAAGCAAAGTGAGAAAAAGCTGTCAGTGTTTGGAGCAATGCTGTGCCTTGAGTTTTTCTTTATGGCTCTCTAATGACAGGAAAAGAAAGGACAAGGCACTTTGAACTTCCACTCCCTCAACCCATGATTCTTCGTTCTTTAAATTAGTTTTTAGTGCTTCTTTCCCTGTCTTTGGTGTTGTTGTTGTAGTGTCCTCTTTCATCCAGGTCTGCTTCTTTAATGCTCAAAAAGGCATGCATATATCATTATATGTAGGTGTTCTTCATGTGACATGTCACTGCCAACTACTGAAAATGTGAATTGGTTCCTTGCCATATCCTTATCAAGTTGCATTGCTGACCATTTATATAAAGAATTTGTGTGTATTTGTCAATAGCAATTTTAATTTTGGTGTAAAAACTTACATACTCTGAAACTTTTTCTCAACTTAACAGAAGAACAGTTTTGGACATCTCAGCGAACTTTTCGGGTGATGTCACAGCATACATTCAAAAAGTGGAAACCAGGAATCTGGCAAGCTCTTAACACTGGTCTTTACACTCTTGATGAGGAAGAGGAAGATGAAGCAAGGCAGGGTACAGTTCTTGAGGAACAACATCATACCTTATCACAGTACTCGGTAATTATTCTTCAAGGTATCATGCATGTAGGTGTCTCCTTATAATATTCTGAATTGAATAAAAATATTCATTAATTAAATATTAATTTAAATATAGTCTTCAGGATTTCTTTAGGTAACACTATCACATCCTCCAACTCTTGAGCACATGAATTAGAAATACAATTAAGAGAGATGTGATTAAAATGGGAGCTTATGAAATGGTTTTACATCCATTTGAAGCCAAACAATAATTTCAACAATTCAGTGCAAAAATAATAAAACTCCAAAGTATTTCTCTAAGATGCATTTTTTATTCTTTTTAACCTCCATAGGATCAAACAGGAGACATGTCTGAGATAAAGAGTATGTTCCTTGAAATTAAAGATAATATAGAATCAAACAAGGAAGTCAAAAAGCTTAAGCAGGTGTTTACTTGTGCCATTTGCCAACAAACAAGTGCTGCACTAATGTATTTTTGTGTGACTGGCTGTGGCCAGCTTATAGGCTGTTTTTTATGTGCTTCCAAAATAGAGGATTGCCCTCTGTGCAGGGTTAGCCTGCCTGATCCACAGCTGAGGAAGCCAATGAAAGTCAGTGGACTAGCTGGAATCTTAGGGATTCCTGACTTTTCTGTTACTTCAGCCTTATGGGAAGCAAAGATTGATGGGCAGGATGAGGAAGATGTAGACAATGAAATTCTTTAATTTCTATACATCTGTTACTAATGGTTTAATAGTTAACGTTTGCTGATATTTCATTAGGGTATGCAGATAAGCCTGGAAAAACATTTCAAGTCTTAATGCCTCTGTTGATTAACACTCCCTTTACGTGTGTCCCAGGCATTGACTGAAATTACTAATTATCAGTTGCTTTTACTTTATGGAAAAAGTTTATAATTTGTTTATGAGTGCAGTTCAAGTTGTAATAAATGTTTAATTCTAGCCTTAGTCAGAAAAATAGATTCCAGTTATGTAGTGGCCTCTGTCTGGGCAAGGAATTCTGTTATCTCAATAAAACTTTTAATTGCAGTAACAAATGTGTCAATCTTGTCGTGAACAACATCACGAAATATGCTTGCAAAAGGAGAGTTTTGAGAAAAAACAAATGCTCCCTCGACTCTTGAAGGTGATCAAAGCATGCAATTGGATCATAACCGATGCTGGGGTCAGTATTCAGCCTTCCGCCTCGTTCTTCATACATTCGTACTGCCTCTGCAGTTGTAGGAATCAGATGTGGTTCCAATCGCACAGCGTGATTTTTTTCTCTCATTTTCTCAATGGGTATACATCCTTTGGGTCCTGTAAATGAGAAGGAAATGTTTTATAGTGTGTAAGCCATTACATACATTCGGAATGTACCAAAGAAGGGCTATGTCCCACATTGACGGAATGATGATGTATCATGTAGGCCTTTGAGGAGGGAGGTAGCGTGGCCAAGTGGGTTAGGGCGCTGGATTTGAAATCTGGAGGTCCCTGGTTCAAATCCTGCACCCTGCCGCTATCTAGATTTGTACTCGGTAGTCCCCAGTTCAACTCCTCGAATGGGTGTGTAAATAGCCAATTGGTCAGCCTCCCACCAGTTGGGATTCTTGATAGTTTGTTCTATTTGGAGTATTTAGTTATCTATTTACAGTGTCCTCAATTAGCACCACAGTGCTAAACACATAAGAGACTTGAATAAAGTTGTTATTATGATTATTATTAATATTATTATTATTATTATATTATTATATTATTATTATACACCATGACAGGAAACATAAAATCAGCACCGCTGAGACACTCCTGCACCGAGCTTTGAATCTCCCCAACACACAAGTTGGAAAGACCCGTGAAACTGCTCGTGTTTGCGCCGCTTTACACTCCAACGGCTATCCCAAAAAAATCGCTGCTGATGTTATAAGAACGAAAGCGAGGCCTCCACCACCTACACCTACTCCAGAAGAGTTGGTCGGTATGTTCTTTAAATGGGTTGAGCCAACAAACCGGCGCAACTTTGCAGTCTTTCCCTATATCAAAGGCATCACGGAACCTCTCACAAGAATCCTCAAGTTACATGACATCCAAGTCACTAGCAGACCAGTTAAAACTTTACAACAGCATTTCCCTATCCCTAAGTTCCGACCTGCGGAAGACGACCAGTGCAATGTCATCTATAAAATTCCATGCGCATCTTGCCCGTGGAGCTACATTGGCGAAACAAAAAGATCCTTTATTACTAGGAGAAAGGAACACATGAGGAACTTAAAGTATTGTACTAAAGGCTCGAATGTCGCAAAACACGCGTGGACTTTTAATCATGATATTGACTTTAACAATTCTAAAATCATTGACAAAGCGAACAACCGGAGTAGAAAGACACTGGAGTCATGGCACACGGCAAAAACTGTTGGGGCAGACAATAATTCGTGCCCGCTCCCAAGACAATATCACATTCTCTTAAAGAAACACTAATTTTCTTAGCATTTTTAACATTTTTTCTACTACATGCCTTTATCCTTTAATTTATGCAAATTTTTTGTTATATTTAAATTTCTTTCACTTTTAGGCTTCACACATTTTTATCCGTCGAAGGCAGCAGTTTAGGCTGCCGAAAGCTCATAGTTTTTTCAAACGTTTTACCAGTGAACGTTTTTACTTATTTTTTATTATTATTATTGTAAATAAAAATAGCTCCAGTTTTCTACTGCGTACAGTTAATTACGTCTTGACCACTCCCTGTGGTTCAGAGACACAACACTTTGCGTTACAGATGGGCTGTTCCAAGGATGGCTGACAACTGTACACTTCCAATGAATTCAGGTACACCTAGCTTGTCATACCAGGTCTAAGCTCTTTTAGATATGCTTCCAAGAGCACCAATCACGATAGGTATTACTGTGACTTTCGAGGCTCCATTATTATTACTATTATTATTATTATTATTATTGTTATTATTATTATTATTATTATTATTGTTCTGTAGATAACAATGCAGATAACAATGCTGTATTGATATGGTTACTTGTGGTTTTAGTGAAACTCGAAGTCCATGACTTTCTGACATGAAATACCACCACCACTCACCTGGAATTCGATGATGGTTCCAAGAATTAACAAAGTTTTCAGATCCCACTTTGCTGACATTTATGGTCAGCCAGGATACAGCAAAACTAACCAGAGGATCTTCCATGTCGAAGATCTCTTGCTCTTTTATAATACAGAGTGCCTTTTTAAGCGGATAATTTACTCTGGAGTTTTCCTCTGGCCAAAGCCTCTCTGCCCTGTAATTCTTGGTGGATGTTGTTTGCCTCCAAGGGGCTCTGCTGTTATCACGGCGTCTATTCTTGAGTAGCTCCTGTACAAAGATGCAGAGGCAGAATTCTGTGCCATGATCAACACGCACCTGATCAAATAACCCAAACTGAAGAAGAGGCCTGCATCAAATAAAATGAAAGCTAGTCACCAAAGAGGATTGTTAAGAGGAAAAGTTTTGACGTCATGCAAAACAAGATCACCCTCAGTTGAGTTACCAACCAATCCAGCGTTGCAGTAGGCTTAGCATGAGCTTTTGAAAAGGTTTGAAAGAAAATCCAGTTAGAACCCAGGTCCAGTCACCTATGAAGTACTGCAAGACTAGCTGAAGAAGTATTTTTAATTGCATTGACATTTTTTCATACCTCATTATTTCTGGATTTAAACAAAGAGATGTAAAATTAATACATCTTCTAGACGCAGAATAGAGAGGTTAAAACAACTGTATCCAATGATAGGGAGAGCTATAATTTTGAATTGTTTCTAATTTTAGTTTTAGAGAGATTGAATCATAAAATTGTTGGTGAAAATAATCCAGATAAGTTAATCTTTAGGACATGCTTTGATCTGAAAAAGGTTTAAAGGGAGCACCTACCAAAATAGATATTGGTAGATAAGCACAGGGTTCTTTTTAGGTATTGTAATAAATCCAAGGATCATCCTACTACAACCATCCAGAGCATGGACGCGAGTGACACCAAACTCTTGTGCCAACTTCTCATTTTGGTCCATATGCAACTTATAGCCAAAGTATGGTGCATAGTATGGAACTGGATTTGTTCTATCTAGTAGGTCATGTGCCCTTTCGTCGTGGGCGCTGGGAGCAACTTTCCTCAGCATACTTGATATTTGCCGCTGACTGATTTCACGACGGCGTGAACCTTGTTGCAGCTGATATCGAAGGGTTCCCTGCATCATACGTCGCCCATATGTATGCCCATACTGTGAATCGAAATACACACTATACGGGATAAGTTGTGAAGGGTTGGGGGTGAGGGATAAAGCAATGTAAGGGCGTGAGGGGTGAAAGAGAGGAGGGGAGATGGGGAGGGGATGAGGGATAACATAGTTAACGTAAAGGGGAGGAAGTAGGACAAATTCGTAATGCAAATCACATGAGGTCCGTGGTAATCTTGGTCAAGTTGTTGGGTTTAAGCATAGTATGTAAAACCGAATAAGTATGTAAATATACGGGCACCTGTTCAATGTTTCTTACGACCATTTCCTCCAGACATTCTTCTGAAACCCAGCGTAAAGCTGCAGCATTAATGTTTCTCTCCTTACAGTATCTTCTGATACTTCTTGAACTAAGTCCCCGTGCTTCTATCAATCAAAACAAAGAGCTGATGTAAACATAACCTTAATTTGTTCAAACTGATCAATCAAAACCTGAATAAACCGCCGTTAAAAAACGCCAGCTAAGTGCGCCAAACCTACCAGGATAGAGTGCTTGAAGTCTTTCGCTTATAGCTTGGTAGGATAACTTCCTGTTAACGAGGTCCCGTATGAACTCCTCTTCAACGATTTCCTCTAGATTCATTTTGGGCCGATTCTTTTTTCGAAAATGGCCACCCTTTCTACGAGCATGTGACCTCAGGTTCAGTCTCCTCTCGAGCAACCTTGTCTTCACTTTGCACTAGAGATCATGGGTAATTATGAGATCGAGGCAACAAAATTGCAAAATGAGGAATGTAAAATACGAGATACGGAAAACAGTCAGAGAGAAGAAAAAAATCTATTTACCCTCGAATTGCAAGTACAATATATATAAATAGAAGGAAATAAAAGGAACAAATAAAATCATGGGACTTTACCAAGGGGAGTCACTAGTACGGAATACGAAATAACAGAAAAAGATAGCAGTAAGATGAGAACAAGAAGCAATCACGATCATAATGTAATAACATTATTGCTTGATAGGCAAGACAAGCCGAAGAAGCTAAAAATACAGGCAAAAATATAGAATTTTATCACTACAAAATAACATTTAATAAGTTGAAAACAACATATTAAAATGTCAGCACATAACCGGCCAATTTGGACATGGAATGTTGCAATAGCCACCCAGAAAACAAACACGGAATCGAGGCAAAATAATTACAGAATGCAAAAAACAGAAGGTAAACATGGAATCGAGGCAAGATAATTACAGAAGGCAAAACACAGAAACCTAACATGGATCGAGGCAAGACAATTACAGAAGGCAAAAGAAAGAAAACCAACATGGAATCGAGGCAGGATCATTACAGAACGCAAGAAACAGAAAGCCAACGTGGAATCGAAGAAAGATCATTACAGAAGGCAACACACAATCGAGGCACGACAATTCCAGAATGAAATTTTGAATAACAACATCAGAATTTAACATGGCCACGTGGTACACTCATCCTTAGAAGCCAACAAAATGGTCCCAAATTACTTTTTGTATCCTTACAAATATCCTGAATTCCATCTCCAAAAGATTTGGCCCCAATTTTGAGCAAATAGACATTTCCCCGAAGGCGGCGGCCATATGCGCTGGCTTGCATACTAATTGCCAAAGCTCTCCCGATGGCCCATAATCGGCATATCGGGTCAAAATCGGCAGAGTTCGCTGTGGGCTCGGATTCTATTGTTACACTCACTCACTCACTCACTCACTCACTCAGAAGGACAGCATAGCAGCTTACGCCTCTTTAGGCAGTAAGCTACAAAAACTAAACGATTCGTCCTCGATGTGATATCGTCGCTTTTTAGCATCGCAGCTTTAAAGATTACAAAGCGAGCATCAAAGCTTTCAGGATTTCGATGCCCATTGCCGTGGCTAGTATTCCTTTATTTAACAATTTTCCATTTTACCACTTCACGAAGGTCTATTATAACTGAACGAAAAACCATCCTCCTGCCGCCTTACGCTATGCTGTTGCACAAAAATGGTAAAGTACATCCTTCTAATCTTTCCATTTCCATTTGTCGCAGCTACTGTTGCTTAGCTTAACAACTTTCCATTTTACAACTCCACGGATTGAACCAAAAACCATCTTAATTTGTGCCGCGTTAACCGCCATGTTTTAACTCCATGTTACTCCACAAAAATTTCGCCTCTAGTCCCCCCTAAAACATGCCAAACCTACAGGACGAAGTATATAAGGACAAAACCATACTTAGCAGGGGAGAGATAGGAGAAACTATTTAATCCGATTTTAATGAATAAATTAATCAGAATCGAGTGAGTGAGTGATCGAGCGCCATCCGACTGCCTCCTAAGCTCATGGATGTAATACATCCATGAGCAAAAAGGAAGTCCTCAATCAGTTACAAAAAAAGACGGTCTCAACTGAAGAACAAAAATTTGAGTTCCAACGCAAAGAAGGAAGAAAAGGAAGGCACCACCTATCAGACTGGAATTGGACTGAACTTGGACCTAACGCATAGCAATGGTCTCTTGGAAGAAGTATCAACATTGATTAGAAATCTAACAACGAACCAGTTAACAGAGTACGAGAAATTGGTTCCTCCCTTTATATCCCGCCCAACCCATCCATGTGAATCTTATCAGAGCACAATCAATTATGAATTTATTATTTTTGACACTGAAACAACTTCTACTGGAAAAGGTGCACAGATTTGCCAGCTATCTGCAATTACCAAATCTGGGAATTGCTTCAACGAGTATATCCTTCCTACATGTAACATCACTCACCATGCTTCTCTTATCAATGGACTATCTATCAAAACAATTAACGATAAAAGAACCTTGCTGAAAGACAACAATCCTGTTCTCTCTATTTCTCTAGCACAATGTGTCGTGAAAATTTTATTTGTTTTTATTATAAATTCGTTTCTGATGGATCGCACATCCGGGACAGTGCATATTTGATTATTTGATTGACATTTATCACGTGATTTTGTATATATGATTCATTTTTCGATAAGCATTTAAGAGAGTACGAATAAATCTGAATTGAACACGATATTTGCGACTTTTTATTCACGATAAAATGGCGCCCAACGTCGGGCACAACTCGTAAGCGAAATCGATGTAGAAACTCGAAAGGCTTAAAGCTACCAGAGCAGCTCATAGAGGAGTTGTCTCCAAACTCGAAAAGGAAACTCATCAATTATTGCAACAAGAAGACAACGCCTCAAAGCGAAATCGCCTGGATGTGATCAGTAGCTTGCTGGAAAACAAGTTGAAAACGCTGAATGGGCTCGACGACGAAGTACATTCATTATGTCCACTGGAGGACATTACTAACGAGATCGAAGAATCGGAAGATATAGTGGCACGGATTATCGACTGTCAAAGGCAAATCAAAGAATCGAGGAAAAGCGTCGACTCACAAGTACCGTTGTAGCGTTGCCATCTGCGGTACAGGTTCAGCACGATCAACACAACACTACTGCAAGCAATTCTGCGAAACCACGACTTCCAAAGTTATCATTGCCGAAATTCAGAGGCGATGTTACGAAATGGCAATCGTTCTGGGATTCCTTCAAATCCGCTATTCACGAAAACAGTGACATTTCGACAATCGACAAGTTCAATTATCTAATTCTCTACTCAAAGGAAACCCGGCGAGGACCGTGCAAGGTCTTATACTCACAAGTTCAAATTACAATGCCGCCGTCGAAATGCTACAGGAGCGTTATGGCAAGCCTCAGATTATCATATCAGCACACATGGACGAGATTTTCAAGATCCAGCCATGTATGGAAGGAGGTCGTCTTGGTCCTTTGCGATATGTTTACGACAAAATCAGCGTGCACGTTAGAGGTTTGGCTTCGATGGGTGTTTCCTCAAAGGAGTATGGAAGTCTACTCATTCCGATCATTATGTCCAAACTACCCAGCGATGTTCGACTACAAATCTCTTGCAAGTCTACGAATGAAGTTTGGAAAATTGATGAGCTTCTCGACACCATAAAGTCTGAAATTGATGCCCGGGAAGCAAGCAAAGGAACGAAATCGAGCGGTGTTGAGAATCGCAAACCTACCATTAATCCTAAACACAACAATCGAAACTTCCCACCTAGTGCAAGCGCCTTGGTTGCAAAGGGCCCCAAAGAGTTTAAAATTCGTTGTGCTTACTGCGGAAACCTACACTATTCCGCTTCTTGTGACAAGGTCCTCGACTGTGAAAGCCGAAAAAAGATTCTTGCGAGCAGCAAACAATGCTTCAATTGTCTACGAATGGGCCACAACGACAGTCAGTGTATGAGCGAGAAGAATTGCAGGCATTGCAAGAAATGCCATCATCAATCCATATGTGATCAAGTTCAAACCAAGGTAAACGTATCGATGACCGACGAATCTGCGAGCAGTGAAACGAGCAGTACGACAACAAGCGCGACAACGACTACGATCAGTGCGAATGTACAACAACCCAAAACTGTGCTTTTGCAAACAGCGCGAGCTGTGGCACTCGATGACAAAGGGAAAATTTCGACTCCAGTCAGGATTCTGTTTGATACAGGAAGTCAAAGAAGTTATGTAACTGAAAGTCTACGATCGAAGCTTAAATTGAAATCTGTTCAACACGTTAAATCTCAACACACCTTTGGAGAAGCTCGTTTCAAATCTCAGAATTGCGACTTGGTGCACTTGCATCTCAAACGACCTGGCTCATCTAATGATGAAACAATCAATATTTCAGCATTAACCTTTCCCATAATCTATTCCCCGCTGCCTACACGAGTACAAACTAACTTTGTACATTTGGAAGGCCTGAAATTAGCCGATGATTTTGACGGATCGCAAGACACAATTGATGTTCTAGTGGGCTCTGACTTGTACTGGGACATTGTGATTGGAGATATCGTGTCTGGAGATGGGCCAACAGCAATCAGCAGTAAGTTAGGATGGTTACTCCCAGGTCCCGTTAAAGGAACAAAAACTGACAATCACGTCGTTTCAAATCTGATTATTTCTGGAGAATTTCCTATGAGAGAAACATATGAAGTTACAGAAATCATGCAACGATTTTGGGAGACAGAAAGCATTGGAATCGAAGACACACCCAAATCCCAACAAGCCTTGAAACTCGAAGACCAATTTTCAGACATTTAGTTTAATGGCAACTTTTATGAAGTTGGACTTCCTTGGAAGCATGACTGTCAACCATCCTCAAACAATTGGCAAATATGTGAAACACGTCTTAAGTTCCTACACCGCAAATTAAAGGTGGAGCCTGCATTATTAAGCGGGTATCACAACATCATTCAAGAACAAGAAAGAAACAGAATAATCGAAATGGCTGATGAAGCCCTTGGCGATGACAGCAATCACAAAGGCGTCCATTACTCGCCTCATCATGCCGTAGTTCGAAAGGATCGCGAGACAACAAAAGTTTGTGTTGTCTATGATGGATCGGCAAAGACATCAAAGAATGAGCTTTCACTCAATGACTGTTTGGAAGTCAGTCCGAACTACATCCCACACATCTTTGGCTTGAAGGGATAGATGAGAGGGCCCTTCCTCCTTGTGAGACTGGGACCGAGTGTCATCGGAAAAACTCGGCAAAAACAAAATGGCGGACGAGTAAGCAATATTGGGGAAGTACCGGAAAAACAAAAATCTCCAAAAAAATTGATTAATGGTCAATCTAATACTTGAAGATATTCGTTTCAATTTCAGAAACCTTCTATTGGGAGAAACGTAACCGTTGTGTGGAATATGCATGGGTCAATCGTGCGCGCGTATGAAGCTTATGTGTTGTCACTCTTGTGTTCTCTGTTGGATTTAATAGTTAAACTGGTCAAGTAAATGAATTAAAAAAAAGAAAATGCATGAGACAGTTGTCGACTCTTCAGCATGTTGATATCTTTATGTTTATGCTCATATTTATCTACCACGCCGTGCGTTTTAACACTGAATTGTCAGAGGTCCCGCTCATCTATCCCCTCAGGGGGTGCACAAGGATACCCTTGCTCATGGGACCAAGAGTTCAGCCCAGAGGATTGGAAGCTAGATAATTACTTAATCCAGATATCACATGCCCGCCACCTGAGTCAATATTTAACAAGAAACGCGGGAAAATCGAGCGGAATCGAATTTTTTTAGATAAATTTTTCTCAAGATTCTATCTCCAAGCCATGTCGTCTGAAAACATCTCTGAGACTTTTGGTTTCGTGCCAGATGTACAATCAGCGGAAAAGCTAGTGCACGAACAAGAATTAAGAACAACAACCAGCTTTGTTATGTATTACAGCTACGGTGTTGGCAAAGGTAATTAAGTCTCAAGTTATAGGTGCACTTCAAATGAACTCTGGGTCACGGCAAAAAAAACAACAAACAAAACACAAAGTACGTTGTATGTTGGGGTTGGGGGTAGGGGATGTGGAAAGAATTTTTTTTGAACTGGGGAGGACCTGCCAGTTGAGGTATTCTAAGATTGAACAGAAAAGGTTATTTCGAAATAGTAGAAATTAAATCTGTACTTTATCTTCTTTATCTTGTGGGGAAAGAATGCAAGTCTAGAATTTTTTCATGACCAAAACTTTTTTCCTTGAATATTGAAAAACAAAATTAATATTCCCAGCAGGGGGTACTCCCACAAAAATTTGGCCTCCATAACCCTTGCCCTATTTATGACCAGAGTGCAAAAACCATGCCCTATTTCAGACCACTTGGGGTAAGTTATAAAATTAATGATGGACACTCTCTTACACACACACACACACATGCACACACACACACAAACTCAGAACTGTTACAGAAGCCATGTTCAGTATTATTTTGGTGTTTCTTGTATCTCTTTGACAGCAGAGTTGAAGGAAGAAAGCCTTTAGCAGAAACTAAAACCACTTTTTCAATGAAGGGTTGCTCAATGCTTTAAAATACTGCACTTAAACAGCTGACTAACTGACTGAGTGATATGACTG
Organism: Micromussa lordhowensis; assembly: GCA_964020085.1. Classification (NCBI taxonomy): domain Eukaryota; kingdom Metazoa; phylum Cnidaria; class Anthozoa; order Scleractinia; family Lobophylliidae; genus Micromussa; species Micromussa lordhowensis. Next base: position 33,607,187 of record OZ026602.1, on the reverse strand, counting down.
ACGGACTGATTGACTGATGGACAGACAGCCAGCCAGCCAGACAGACTAACTGATTGACTGATTGAATACATGCATGCATACATGCTTTCTTAACTTGTAATGCCTTTGTCATTCTTCACAGAGAATATAGAAATGAAAGGAAAGAAGGTATTTTTTGAAGATCCCCATACTCCAATGTCCCAACCAAGGATTACATATGATGGAGTTCCTTTTATTATTACTGGAAAGCGTGTGTATGATTGCCATCAGGGCACAGACAGGCATGCAGCTGATAAACAAAGAAGAAAAAATGCCAAGGTGACAAACAAATGCTCGAAATAGTTTCCCTTTTTCCGTGTCTGTCTTGCCATCTTGTGAGAGTGCAACTATATAAGACTTAATCTTACATTAACATACCTTCAGAGTTAGAAATAACTAATCTTATTGCAAAAAAAAAAAAAAAATAGGCCAATGGCTGTAAATATTTATATGAGGAAATGGAGGGAAAAGAAAAAATACATTCCTGCCCTCCAGGGGTTATAATTTTGTTTTGTACTGTCCTTTCATGACAGAATTACCCTTTTAATAGTTTCAATTGGCTGTTTTATTGTGATGACATGAACTGCTGCATAAAATGAATTGAAGAAACATTCCTCTTTGCCGTGCAATGGTGACCATTCATATGGTAATAGCAGGCAAAAGGACCTGTATCAGACTACAAAGAAATTTGGATGCACTGCTCAAGTTGTTATGAGGGAGGTGATGAGATTCCCTCAATATAAGGTAATGTAACACAATTACCAAAACAAAGCAATGCATTATCATAGTTACTGACAGACACTGGCCATGGCTATTTATTATGTGATAATTCTCAAGAGAGTTTGGGAGAGTTTTTGTTTTTTTTTTGTAACCAAAGGTATATAAATCACCAAAATTTTAATAATTATTTCTGACTACCAAACTCCCATAAGCATTTGAATAAGATTACTTAATGAGTGGAAAAAGTGACCTGTCTACCAAAACCAAAGCAAAGCCACCAAATTGTAATGAAAATTGCTACACCTGATCAAAAATGGCTGCACAAACACGAGTGTCACAGAAAACTAAGAAAAAAAACATGATCTTGATTGATGTTTCCATTTTCATGAATGATTGACCAATTATTATATAACTGTAACACTTCAGATTACTGTGGACACCTCAAAACGAAGAAAGACAGCATCAAAAAAGTTGCGGCAAGCGTTGGAAGAGAACACTAGATCAAACAGAAGATTCTTTCCCAGTACAGTTGACTTGAAAAACTGCATTTATGAGTCTGTAGTGAAGAACCGATGGTCAAAGGTGGACCAAGAAAATTTAGGGAAGAAAATTGAAGAATGGAAGAGAGAAAGCCCAGAGGATTTCATCAAGTTCGAGCCATATGCTCAAGTGCAGGCTGATTTTCAACAAAGTTATGACAATGGGGATGATGATGACAATGATTCTGAAGAAGAAGTTGTTGAAGTAGACAGTGGAAAGGAGGGTCTATTGTTTGTCCATCAAACAAAATGGCAAAGAAGACTTCTCAATCGCTATGGCAATGAGCTAAGTCTGCTTGATGCCACTTATCGCACAACAAAATATGCCCTACCATTGTTTTTCCTAGTTGTAAAAACAAATGTGAACTATCAGGTTGTGGGCAGTTTTGTTTTACAAAGTGAAGCAAGCACTAACATCGAGAAAGCCCTCAAAATCATTTCCGACTGGAACCCAGACTGGTCGCCTAAATCCTTTCTGGTAGACTACAGTGAATCTGAGATTGGTGCCGTGGAGCGGTTATTTCCAGGTATGAGAGTAAATATCAGAATAGTGTATTTTAAAAAGTGAATGATAATGGTTTCAGGAGAATCTTTGATACTTTCATGTACCAGTTACTCCTCTAAATATCTGTTTAATTTACAATTCAATATTACATTAAGCTAAACATTACCTCCTCAAAAAAGTAACCAGCACATAAAATTCAGTTTTCACTTATTTTAAATTCGTACTGAATAGCAGTGGGTGGGTGTTATAAAGTAAAATATTATGTGAGAAAATACAGTACATCACTGATCCAAAGTGGCAAATCTTTAGAATGACTTTAAAATATTGTTATTGATACTGCAGTAGATCACAGTGTACCTAATGAATTTATTTGTTCACTTGTTTGTTGTATTTATTTTAAATTAAATGATGTTTTACATGAAAAAAGAATCTGCATTCAGTAAATGATTCACAGTATCAACCTTGTTTCTATTAAGACTGCAAAGTGTTCATATGTGATTTCCACCGGGAACAATCTTGGGAGAGGTGGCTCTCTAAAGGTGCCAATGGAACTATGCCATTCAAGAAGGAGATCCTATGTCATTTTCGACGAATTGCCCATGCTGATACTGTGAAAGAGTACGACAAGGCTCTGGCAGATCTGGAGGTATGGGAGATATGGCTCCGGCCAGAGTTGAAAGCTGCTCGAACTTGGTTCCACAATACTTGGATAAGAGAGCACAAGGTATCAAAGGAATAGTTTATTACATATGTGCACTTTGCACTGTATAAGAATTAGGCATTCAAGTGTGGCAATAATAAGGACACTCTATTTGCTATTTCTGCCAAGTAAAACACTGCCTTGACGAAGTGTTAACAGATGGTGATTGAAACTGATAGTCAATTTGTTTTATGCTGTTAAGTGTAGGGTACAAATCAAATAATAACTGAATTCTTATATTCAATGACCAAGTACATTAAAAAATAACATAAGAAAAAAAAAACACACAAAAAAGAAATTGTTTCTACTGAAGTGAGAAATCATTTATTTCTATAACTGAAGTGACTCTAACCTGCTGTGCTGTCAACCACATATTTGTTATGGTATATAATATATCTCAGAAGATATTATATTTTTTCTCTCATTGTGCTTTTATTAGCGGTGGGTGTGGGCATTCAAAAAGGATCGCCTTCTGTGTTCTGTGAATACTACCAATGGAGTTGAAAGGCAGAACAAATCCTTTAAGCACAAATACCTGGAAGGAAACAGAAATGCCAACCTTAGTACCATGCTGAAAATTCTGACAGACCAATTCCTACCAGACAAATATGCTAAGTAAGCTATAATGAATATCATTCTGTTACAGCTACATGTAACAATGGTTTTTATGGCCTTTGTATTAGCAGATATGCATGCGGGAAATTAGCAACACTGTAGTTCCCCAGTTTATGCATAGGGTTCTGTTACTTGGACACAGTACCAATCCACAATTTAGGTTCTGTGAAAATAACTGGGAGTGCAATGCAATGGACAAGCATGTCATATGAGGGATGATTCTTACCTTTTCACCCCAACCTAGAAAACCTCCCCTCCATCAACAATTAAAAACCTCTGTTCTCAACTAAAGAAGTGTTTCTTCAACTCTCCACTTGAAAACATTATGATCATTTGTAGAGAATTAACAAACTGACACTTCATATAAATTTACAATATTATTACAGGTATGTTGAGGAAAACACAAGGTTGTCCAACAGCTACAAAAGGTATGATCTGGCAATGCCACCTTACCTACAAAACAGACCACGACACATAGTACAGCACTGTTTGGAAAAGATAGATTTAGCAAAATCTATCCCCTCTCACCATGTGATCTCTAAAGGTGAAGGTCAGTTTGAAGTTTACAGCCAAACGGCTATCCTAGATGTGTGGTACAAAGTTTCCTTTGGTGGACATGATGCAAGCCCATCATGAAATGAAGAAATTGACAATCTACTCATTGGTGATAAAGAGAATCTTCCCCTTCCCAAAGAGGAGAGGATGACAGGCAATTCTGAAGAAATTGATAACCTACTGAATGTTTATAAACTTCCCATTCCCAGCCGTTTTAAGAAGACAGTAGCAGCTCAGTGCAGGGAACTCATGAACAAAGCAAAGTCTCTAACTTACATAGTTTATGATACTGATATACTTGTGCAGGTTAGAAAGAGCCTGGAAAATTGTGTCAAGATAATGGAAAAATCAGCACCAAAGGCATCCAGTGGTGTGACTCTAGAACAAGAAGGCTCATCAAAACCTGCATCCAGGAATGTGCCAAAGGCTCAGTCAAAGAACAAACTTCTGCAAAAACGTTTACCTCTTGCAACACGCAAGAGTAAATACTCAGGCAGAGTCGGGCAGGTAGCAAACAACTTGAAACAGGGGTGGCATGTGGACCCCCTTAAGTCAACTGAAAATTCCAAGTGCAAAAAAGTGCAGCTAGTCGTAGAAATACCGGTAGTAGGAGACAGTTTGCCAGAAAATTGCCATTCAATCCCTTTACCAAAAAGTCCTCCATGTTCACCTTCACAAAATGGCAATGTACCTGTAATCACCACAAATTACAAGTCTCCAGATCCTGCTGTTACAGTAAAACCAGCAGTCACACAGGCACCAAAATATCAGCCTAATGAATCATCCAATCCTTTGAAAATATCTGAACCTCTTCTGGCAAATACTGGCAGAGTCACACAGGGAACAAGCCGCTTGAAACGGAGAGGGCAGGATATAGCACTGCACTCTCCTGTCAAATCCAAATGGGCCAAACTAGAAGTAGAGACTGAAGTGAAAGGAGATAACTTGTCAGAAGCTAGTTCTCCACCAGCAAGCAACAAGCAGGACAATACAGTGAACATAAATGAGAACTCTCCTGATCCTGTAATGTGGATAGATTACAGAGACCAAACAGCAGGAAGTAAAATAACACTTTATGCTGACAGTAAAAAACTAATCTTGAACCCTCCTGGTTGGCTTCATGACTCAGAAGTAGAGGCTGCTCAAAAGCTCTTGAAAATGAAGTTTCCCTTGGTCGATGGTCTGGAAGATCCAGCCATAATTGGAAATTTCGTAACACCTGCAACAAGTGAATTTGTCCAAATAATCAACAATGGTTTACACTGGGTGTGTATCAGCACGCTGTCATGCCCTGTTGGTGTCGTCAAAGTATATGATAGCCTGTTTGGAAAGCCCAACATTAAAGCTATTCAACATGCCTGCAGAATGTTGCTACACAGGGGGAAATCAGTGAAAATCATCAATGAGAAAGTTCAAAAGCAGCAGGGCTCAAATGACTGTGCACTATTTGCCATAGCCTTTGCAACCACTTTATGCCACGGCAATATGACCAGAAAGCCATGCGTAATCACCTGGTGGATTGTCTAGAAGCACTGGATATGACAGAGTTTCCGACAACAGAAAAAAGAGTGCCACTTGTTCTGGTTCCAGTGTCAAGCAAGACTGTTCCAGTCTATTGCACATGTCGACTTGTCGACATCTTGTCGACTCCGCAGAGGTACTTTGGCTAGAAATAGCTCTCCCGAAGTCGAGGAGTTTTCTAGTGGACACAGCTTATCGACCAGACCGCACTTCAAATTACTACGATAAAGAATTCATGGATAAATTAAGTGGCATGATGGACTCTGTCTCCGCACAAGGTCAGGAAGTGATTCTTTGTGGCAATTTTAATTGCTGTTTTATGTCTTCGAGTCGAAACGATCCCGACTGTAGACGACTGAAATCGCTGTTCAGTTGTTTTGATTTTAAACAAGTCATTACAGAACCGACCAGAATCACCAAAGACACTAAATCTCTCATTGACCTTGTTGCTGTCAATTGTCCTGTGAATATCAGGGATTCTGGCGTAATATCCTCTCATCTCAGTGATCATGAACTTGTTTACTGCGTTCGTAAAATAAACTGGAAGCGAGCTCCTTCGCAAATCAAAACATTACGAAATTATGCAAAGTATGACAGTAAAAAGTTTTCTGAAGATCTTGAAGGTGTTGATTGGAATTCTGCTTTAAGTCCCAACGGGCAAGCGGCTTCTAGTGTTGATGGCCTTTGGAATGGCTTTAAGAGCGCATTCATCCGCGTTGCTGATTCTCACGCCCCTGTTATTCAAAAACGTGTGCGAGGTATTGAAAACTGTCCTTGGATAAACAAGGATATTAAAGCAATAATGCGTCAACGGGACTATTTTCACACAAAAGCGAAGAAGACTAACTTGACAGAGGACTGGGCTAGTTATCGCTGTTTTCGCAATCGGGCCACTAACTGCTTAAAGAAAGCGAAAGCAGCCTACAATAGGAAACTGATTGAGAGAAGTGGAAATGATCATAACGCCTTTTGGAAAACTCTGAAGAAAATACTCCCTGGAGAAAAGAAGACTGCTTCTCCAAATATTCATGTTCAGGGAACTGTGTCTTCTGACAAGAAGCTGATTGCGAATGCGTTTAATGGCTTCTTTACTAGCACCGCGGCACGTTTGTGCGAATCCTTACGTTCTTCCTATGGCACTGCCGCCAGCTCGCATCAACCGGGTCCCTGCCGTTACCCTCCTTTCAAGTTTGAAGATGTTTCTGAGGAATTCGTAAGTGCCCAGCTACGCGGTCTAAAAACCGGCAAAGCGGTTGGCTGCGATAATATCCCTGCGTGCCTGTTAGTTGATTCAGCTACCACGGTGGCGAAACCGCTAACCAAGATTATTAATTACTCATTGCAACATGGTGAAGTTCCCAGGGAATGGAAATTAGCTCGCGTTATCCCTCTATTCAAAAAGGGCAAAGCAGATGACATGGACAACTATCGTCCCATCTCTATACTCCCAGCTATCTCTAAGGTCCTCGAGAGGCTTGTACATCATCAGCTTCTCACCCACCTTCAGCGCCACAACATCCTTAGTCCGTATCAATGTGGATTTCGTAAGCGTCACTCAACGGAGTGGGCCGCTATGTGCTTTGCCGACTCTATACGTCGCAACATAGATATGGGAATGATGACTGCAGCTGTGTTCATTGACTTGCGGAAGGCCTTCGACACTGTGTGCCATGATGTGCTCTTACAGAAACTGTCGGGCCTTGGAGTGACTGAAGACGAGCTCAAGTGGTTTACGAACTATCTCTCGGATCGCTCACAAGTAGTTGACTTCCTAGGTGTTTCTAGCAGCTCCGAGCCTGTTTTCTCCGGGGTGCCTCAGGGGTCCATCCTTGGTCCCCTGTTATTCATAATTCATCTGAACGATCTCCCCGGACCTGTGGCGTCCTGCAGTGTGCTAATGTATGCCGACGACACTGTACTTTTCTGCACCGGAAGGCTAGCGTCCACCATAGAGGCTACTCTTTGTAGGGAACTGAACCAAATTGAGTCTTGGCTTAGGGAAAACAGCTTATTTGTTAACATAACAAAGACTGAGTCTATGATATTTGGAACTTCGCAGAGACTTGCGAACATTGACAGTTTCTCGATAAACATAAGCGGTTCGCCTATCAAATGAGTGTCTGAATTTAAATATCTGGGAGTTGTATTTGACGACAGGCTAAGTTGGAATGAGCACGTTAAATCTGTAATAAGTAAGGCTGGTAAGCGGGTTGGAATGCTTGGTCGGGTGCGCCCTCATGTAACCACTTATAGCGCAAATACTATATATATTACAATGATAAGACCTATAATCGAGTACTGTTCTGGTGTCTGGGCTTGTTGCGGGGAGGTAAATAACGGAAATTTAGAACGCCTCCAAAATTGCGCGGCACGCACTGTTGCCCAGACACCAAGCAGTAGCAGCGCATTAAGCTATCTTAAGTGGCAATCACTTAATTCAAGGCGCAATAATAACATTTTTAAATTAGTTAAAAAGAGTTTAAATGGCGAATGCCCTCAATATTTTATGAATTATTTTAGTTTTAATAAAGATGTAATCTTAAGAACAACCCGACAAAGCAATCTTCTTCATCTCCCGTCGGTGCGGACTGAGACTGCAAAGCGCGCTTTTTACTACCATGGCTGCACTGTTTTTAATAATTTTACTCTGTAAATGTATAATAGTTTTTATGATAACTTTTAATATTCTACATTGTATTTTTAACCTATTTTTTATATGTATGTATATTTTTATTTGTGATGTATATAGTATGTGTATTTCTATTTCAAACCCAGGGCTCCTGTTGATAGCAGGCTGGCCATTTGCCTCCTGATTGGATTACCCTGGGTCTTTTAAAATTTTATTTTTAAATAAAGGCGACTTGTCTTGTCTTGTCTTGTCTTGACTTCCAGATGACAATGCTAAGTATGTCCAGTGTGACAGCCATTGCAGTGAATGGTATCATCCAGCTTGTGCTAATATTCCACAATCAGTAATCCGTAACACAAACAAAAAGTGGATGTGTTTTAAAGTGCAACTAACCCCCAAAATTGTTTTTCGCTTATATAAATCTCCTTGTTTTCCTGATCACCACTGCGAAAAAATTATTGTTCTAGCTATTTTCGTTAATTTTCTATGAATTTTCAAAGTTCGTAAAATTGGCCTTTCCATGTCCCACGACCGAGGAATAGCGGAGAATGGGACGAATTGGCTCGTGACGTCATCGCAGGAGTAACAATGTTTTGGTTCTGAGAAGAACATAATTATGCGAACATGCAATAGTGTGATTTAAAATCATTGCAATGCAAGCAAGATGTGTTGTTGGAGGCAATAGCATTACAAAAAGCTTAGGAGAGAGTATTCTTCTTCATTCAATACCTCTATCTCGATGGCACTCGTCCAGAAGCGAGAGAAAGACGGAAGAAGTGGGCTGACTTGGTCGGACCGAAAGAGTAAGCCATCGAGGAGTTCATCGATCTCGGTTTCGCCGCTACTGTAAACACCAAGAGATTTAATGGCCTGTATATTCTTCTCTAGCTTCTAGTGCAAAGCTCGACATTGCCAAGGTAGATAGATCTAGATATGACACGAATTTGGGGTAAGCTTGGAGCCATACGCCTAGTCAATGCAAACGATCCCCTGAGTCCCAGACCAAAATAATGGAAACTAGGTGAGAAAATTATACGGCAAATTAAACGCATTCAAGTTTTTTTGTCCTTGAAATAGAGAGTTTTCAAAACGAACAGTAAGCGAACTTACGTCCTACAACGAGGCGATTAAGATTAGTGAAGCTTCCAACTGCTAAACTAGGTATGTATTTTGTGGATTTTATATACAACCACACGCGCGACGTGGATAATCCGGCCGAGTTTCTCAAAGGCCCTTCCGCATACACAATTGTTTTGTTCCTTGAGCAACGAAATATATCTCAATTACAAACTTAAAACGAATCAAGCATTGATGAGTATATAAGGAAAGTAAAACAAACCATTTAGATTCGACTCTACCGACTGAGATTGTCACGCTGAAAGAAGAATGGGCTTGTTATCAACCGAAACGCAAACTAAATCAGGTTAGTAATACGCTATTAATTAATAACCTGAGAGTTCTGCACTTACATTCAAAGGGCTGTTTGAACAAAAGAACTGTGAAGCCGGGAGAAATGTATTCATTTACCTGACACTATACTGAACCTTTTGTCAAGATCTTGTCGAAGGAATTTCCATTACCAGTACGAAATATGCCCATTTGTGTAGCTTGCAATGTTTATGTTCGAACGCACTAATTGACTATGCAAACATACAGAGCGAAAAGACGAATTTTTGAATCTAGAAATGTTTTGACACTCCAAATTCTACAAGTTCTGCAGAGTCAAAGTTCCACTCTTCGTGTTCATTGACATCTTTATAACTCTTCGCCATTATTTTAAACTTTATAAGCCAAATGGCCCGGCAAATTGTCAATGTGGTGGGCTCGCGACCCGCGCTTCGAAATGCAAAAAAATGTATACATCGTAGCCGTCCGAATCGTAGCTAGACTCCGAATTGTGATGCTAGATGATACAGTTCTTTCACTTAAAAGTCTTGTCCATTTTTGATAAAATATGAGGCACAAATACCCCAACTATGTTTTCACAGTGCTCGAAGCCCAGTCAAAGTCTCTTGAGTTCTTTGAGCCAGCTCCTTCGATGACGTCACTAGAAGCCCGACCCAGATCCCATTTTGCTCGGTCATGGGACTAGAAATTACAACTTTAAACGCCTGTAGAAACGCGGGGATTTTATCAATCGAGATAATTTTTTCGCTGAAGTAATTGGGAAAACTAGTAGATTTTGTTAAAGGAAAAATAATTTTGGGGGTTAGTTGCACTTTAAATGCCGCAGTGGAATGTCATAGCTTCATGACCTTGGACAAACGAAGAAAGCTATGTACAATACTATAAAACCTCCATGTGTCAGTGAAAAGAACTGTTTCAAAATGATAGCAAAGCACCATTCCAGAAAGGTTTATCATAAGACAGATGATGAGTAATATTTAATTAACATTGCATGAGGCAGTAACCAAATTATAAGGATGGAGCAAGAAAGAAAAGTTATAGTCATTTTAATAAACTTTTTAATTTAACTTTTTTACTTATCATTTTATCCTGTAATCGATGTGAAAGCTATTCAACAAAGAATCACAAGTCTTGTTAATAATTAGTCCTGGTTTTCGCTGTAATGTAGGTGTGCCACAATATGATCATTTGAAGCCAACAAAAATTTATGTAGTACATAATAGGGAAACTTTTTAAATTTTCTACACTTCCCAGAGGGGATTCTCAAAAACTTAATCTCTGTTAAAAGGTGGGCTTTACATGGAAATTTAGACAAAATATTAGAATTTCTCCTCAAACCCACTGTTCTCCATATTTATTTAATGACCAGTCCCTAAAATGGTGATACCAAATTTTTTTCCACTCTCCACACCAAATAAATCAGATGGCCCTTTTTCTCAACACCAAAACATTTAACAAGCCGTGAGTCTTACCTTTAATACAAAAGACCATAAAAGTATTAAGGGACCTCTCATCTATGCTGTATGAGAGATGAATCAAATGGCCCTTTTTCTTCAAACCAGAATAACTCTAAGTAAGTTAACCTTAAGTTAATTATATTATTAAGGGCCCTCTGGTCTTATTGTTTTAAGGGTGGCCCTTTTTCCCAACACAAATATAACTCTGAAGTCTTAACCTTAAATTTAATATGACAGGCCATTAAAAGGCCCTCTGATCTATGCTATACACGGGAGATAAATCAGAGGGCCCTATTTCTCAAGTCAAAACTAGTCAATCAATAACCTACCTTGCATGTCTTATTCATCAGGATGCATCTCCTACATAACTTAGGGAGATAGTATGCGGTGAAAAACACGCAAAAACATGAACTAGACTCAATTCATCGCCAAACACAAGATCAACCAGCGACGCCATTTTGTTTTTGCCGACAACTGCACCAAGAGTCGCACGAAGATGAATTCAACGATTGTGACACTCGGTCCCAGTCTCAGAAGGAAGAAGGGCCTTCTCGTCTATCCCTTCAAGCTTTCTCTTCAGCCATTTTTGCTTCCTGCAACTGCTGATCAAGTGTAGCGAAGACGATATTCTATTATGTGTCACGTGAAAAAATACTCCACGATTCGTGGAGTATTTCGCGGGGGGTCTAACGGTGTGTTCCAGAGCGCACGCTCTGCAATCCACCAGAAGGAGGTCATCCCGACACGACTTCCAATGATGAAATCCGAGGTCGCCCGAGGTCGCAATCGTATTGCAAGCCCGTAATTAACATTTTAGACATCCAAACCAGAAAAAGAAAGTGTTAGAAATCGACCTTCGTTTAAAAATCGTTTAAATAATGAAATAGATGTATCTTTTTTTTACATTGTTCAGCAAAACTTACACACCTCCTTTTCGCGGATGGCTGACCACAGCTACAACGTCGTGAAATCACGCGGCAATCTCTCAAATGGAGGCTATAAAATCACCGGAAATGGCAAAGTTCTGGTTGATGACAAAGGACAAAATTTGCAAATAAAGGCGGGAAACTTGCGGTGACCTGTTTCGAAAACTGAATGTCTTACCCTCATAGAGTCTCTGGACGTATTCCTATATCTATTTCTATTTCTTAGTGGTTTCAAGGACAAGGTTGTCGTTTCGCGAATGGCAAAGAAAATTAATCTGCAGGCAGTGAGTTCTTTGTTTGCAGTCCAGTTTTCCAAAAGGTCAGGTTTGGTGAAGGACGTCAAAGCAGCAGAGTCCATTCTTAGGGAGTATGAAACTGCTACAACAACCAGATTCTCCTGCTTTAAAGCAAACAAGGGGTTTGGAAATACAGGTGAGAGGTTTTCCATTCACAAAATTGGAACACTTTTGACGACGAAGAATGTCTTTCGATTCGCTTTGTTTTCAACTATTTTTGGTCGACAAATATGGGCATATATATGTAGACCGCACGAGAAGACAAGACTATAAGTATCCCAGAGAGGTCCATGCAATTCCTTTTACAAAAAGATTGATTGTCGTCAATTACTTATCTAAGCTAAATACTCCGAACATAATTTTTGCGCCCCGTGTGAAGAAAATGAAGTTATTGTGAAAATAATGTCACGCAATCACATAACAAGAAAGAAAGAAAGGGTCCAGGGCGAGGATAACTTGTACAGGCCGGAGTCAATTTAGCTGACCATGCACGGCTATCAATTACTTCAAAGGTGTTCTTACGTGCCACTAAAACAGACCGTAAAAGTAAAGACAATCGAGAGTGGTGAACCCAGCCCCCATCCCTGCAAAATAGCGGAATCAAGCATCAACAGTACATTTATTTTTCTAATCAATAAAGTGCAGAGACAAGGGTAGGTGCAGTACAGTGTATCGCTTATGTTAAGAAACGCCATGTTGTGCAAAAACCCGAAGAATTTTTGGAAGTTACCTGATTACAGGAATTAACAGTAAGTAGAGTTGTGGCTACACATACTTCGCAATTTTTTGTATTCTCAGTATTTTTTGCTAATGCATTCCTTTTTTAACTCAGACATGGCAGCTAAGAAACACAAGGTGTTATGGGAGGATAGTAGCTTTCCTTTTGACAACGTGCCATTTGTTGTGGTAAATCACAAAGTTTACGACTGTCAACATGGCGTAGATAGACATCTCTGCGAGAAAAAGAGAAATCAAGTGGTGAGTTTTTACGGACGTATTTTCTTTTCATGAAAGAGAGAACACCGGCTTTCTCGCTTTGGTACAGTCTGAAAAGGTGTAGAAAAACGACACGAGGAGTTCCGTACAATTATTTCAATGAGTTCTCACAGACTTGTACGAGTGTTACAGCATGATTGTGAAAGCAGGATGAAAGATTTCTATTTATTATCGTTTTCTCTCAACCTTTAGGGTGGTGACCACACCTATCGAAAAAATGGGGCTGGTAAACTGCTTCAAGAGTCTAGGAAACTTAATTGTCCTGCTCAAGTACACACGAGGGAAATCATCAAATTCTCAGGGTTCAAGGTAAACAAATATAAGTAACGAATGAAACGGAAAAGAATGAAACGGAAATCAATGCCACGTCCGTTTGTTTATAACTGGTAAAACCTAACTTTTTTATTATTCATCACATTTTGGAAAAGACAGAGTGGCGTTGCAAAATTCAATCAAAAAGGCTACGGAAGGCTCTACAAGACAACGGTACAGCACACTGTGAAAGGTGGATTCATGTGCATCTCCCGTCTGTTGATGAACACGCCGTGCACCCAACTGGTGACGTAAGTTTTACTAGTTGTTATTAAACAGCTGATTCTGACACATTTTCCCGTCGTTTCCTAGCATTCAAATTTTTTTTAATTATTTAATTTCTTAATTTTCCCTCTGTAGGCTGGTGGTCTTTTCCAGCGCATAGATGATAGGCTTGTGACAAAAATCCAGGAACTGGTTTGTGCAGGGGCGTGACCAGAAAGAGAGATACGCAGACATCTAAAGATCTTTGTCCAGCAAGAATTGTATCGAGGGAAACAAGCGCCCCAGAAAACAAACCGATCAGGAAGATCTGCAAAAGAAAGTGGAGTTTTGGAAGGCGGGATCGCCCGAGATAATTTTGAATTTCATCCATATGCAACTTACAGCGAAGAGGAGAACAGGCTCAAGAATAGTGACGAGGTAAATGACACTGACAGTGAACAGGAGGACGAGATGGTCAAGACATCCACAAAAGGGCTCCTTTTCGTGCACCAAACTAAAGATCAGAGATGACTATTGCAACGGTACGGAAATGAATTAAGTATGCTGGACGCCACTTACAAAACCACTAGGTACAGCCTCCTCCTCTTCTTTCTTGTGGTCAAGACCAACGTTGACTACCAGATTGTGGGTTCTTTCGTCATTCAAAGTGAGACAACGGATGCCATACAGGAAGCGTTGTCCGTTCTAAAGTCGTGGAACCCCAAGTGGAATCCTTCCTATTTTATGGTGGATTACTCGGAAGAGGAAACGTCTGCAATTGGAAAAATATTTCCAGGTAATTTAAGATTCCATCTCGTACTAATATAATAGAGACCATCACTACGATCAGTAATTTCTCGTATTATGCGGTCTTTTTAGTACCTGGAATGGTTCACCCTGGCCTGTGAGATCAGGATCAGTGAAGTCTAGATATAAGACAAGATGATTAGACAACAGTCGCAGTTAAAGCAAAACAAAGTGGAGGCCAGAATATGCTGCCAAGAAACCCCTTCAATTTTTTCAGGTCCTTGTGCAACTGTGATGGTCATACCTGTTTATCCGAATTCCCTCCTAGTCTTAAAGGAAAGAATTTAGTCCACTTGCATTTTGCTTTAAGCTAATCATGAACACTTATTATATTAACCTGGATTGTGACATACTGAGCAACAGAATGAAACTCTATAACAAGCAGGACGAATGTAGCACCCTATGTGGTACTATAAGGGGTAAAACAAGATAATTCCATGAGAAACCGTTCCATGCTCTGTGTTTTTACGGTTTTGCTGGCACTATTTTGTTTCGTAGATAGTCAAATCTACATTTGTGACTTTCATCGTGAGCAAGCATGGGAAAGGTGGCTGGCGAAATCCAGCAATGGACTCACAGATCGAAAGCCAAGTGTTCTTGCGAAGCTCAGAGCGGTAGCCATGGCACAGACAGAGACAGAGTACCTGGAGAAATTGGCCGACCTGAAGAACCGTACCGCGCAGAGTCAATTCCAAGAGGTCATGTCGATGTTATCGACATAACGAATGGCGCATTCTCGGTAAGAAGGCAGAGTAGCACTGAAGAAAAAGATAGCTACAAAGTGATGTTTGGAACGACCCAACCAAGTTGTGACTGTCACGACTGGGAAAGGCATAGATTGCCGTGTAAGCATTTCTTCGCCGTGTTTCTTCACGTCCCGTTGTGGTCGTTTGACAAGCTTCGAGATGCATATAAAGATTCACCCTTCCTCACTTTGGACGGAGAATTATTTACACCTGATAATCCAAAGGCAAACAACTTCAGCGGGAAGGGAAGCGTGGACGACCCGCCTTCCATGATAGGAGTAGAAGCTGTAGAGGTTAACAATGTAAAGGAGTCACTGAGCTTTGAAGATCTCCCGCGCACAGTTCCGCGGCCCCGAACTAGTGCTGCAAAATGTCGTGAGGTCTTAGGACAGATAAAAAATATGACGTACATTGTAGAAGCCTGGGAAAATGGTGAAATTTTAGACCGACTTAGAGAAAAGCTCGAGGAATGCCTTTATCTTCTTCAAATGACAGCTCCGAAGGAAAATGGTGTCATTCTTGAAGCTCCCCGAGCTCCAAAGTCAACGTCTAATGCAGTAAGAAAGAGGAAGCTTGGAAAAAAGCAAGCCAAACTGGACTTCAAGAGTTTGCCAGTAGCCAAAAAGAAAAACCCGTACGCAGGACGATCCGGGGAGAGAGCACACCAAATGAAAAAAGGTATAATGCCAGTTTGCTTGACATGGAAGGCCGGCCGGCCAAACAGGCTAAGCTGAGTAACGACGACGAGGACATGTCCAAGATCCCTAACATAAAGACAGATGCTACCAAGGACCCTTTTGTCAAGTCAGCCAGAACAAATACCAGTGACGTCAAGGTGGCTACAAGCAACATCTTTGATGACATTGAGGTCACAAGGAAGCTCGCTGATATTAAGACGGCCACAGCGAAGATTCCCACATGCAAGGAGGCCACAACCAGCACTCCTGATGTCAAGGCCACCACACCCAAGATCCCTGAGTTCAAGGCGGCCACAAATAGTATCCCTGATGTCAAGGCGGCCACAACCAAGACCCCTGATTTCAAGGCAGCCACAACCAGTATCCCTGATGTCAAGGCGGCAGCGAAGACCCTTGATGTCAAGGCGACCACACCCAAGACCCATGATGTAAAAGCCACCACCCAAGACGCCTGACGTAAAGGCAAACGCAACCAAGACCCCTGATGTCAACGAGGCCACACGCAAGACCCATGATGTCAAAGCGGCCACACCCAAGACTCCAAATGTCAAGGCGGCCACCAAGATCCCTGATGACAATGCAGCTACACCCAAGACCCCTGATGTAAAGGCGGCCCCACCCAAGGCCTTGATGTAAAGACTACTGCAACAAAGACTCCTGATGTCAAAGCGGCCACACCCAAGGCTCCAGATGTCAAGGCAGCCACAACCAAGACACCTGATATCAAGGCGGGCGCACCCAAGACTCCTGATGTCAAGGAGGATGCTACAGCAGGTCCACGTTCCAGCACAACTATCTCAATGACGGAATTTGATTGTGACGTAACGTTTGTCGGGAGTACGAATGGCTGCGCTCCTAAGAATAGCCGTTTCCTGCTTGGAGAGCAAGACATAAAAATTATAACGTCTGGAGAGTGGCTCACCGATCACATCATAGGTGCAGCTCATTCTCTACTCCGAAGTCAGTTTCCTTACACCAAGGGATTGGAAAATACAACATTGGGACCAATTTACAATTTTTCCGTAAAAAAGGGCGAGTTCGCTCAAATCCTCCACACAGGAAGTCATCATTGGATTTTGGTCTCCAATATTGGATGTTCCAATCAGTCGGAAGTCAAACTCTACGACAGCTTGTTTAGAGGTAGAATCCCAATCTTCGTAAAAAGCAAATCGCGTCCCTTCTCCATGAAGAGAGTCGAAGCTTTAAGATCATAGTACCAGGGGTACAACGCCAGAATAACTACGATGATTGTGGAGTTTTTGCTATTGCTTTTCTTGTCTCTTTATTGCATGGCCTCAATCCTTCAGATTTGACGTTTGACAGTGCAGCAATGAGACGACATCTTCTCGACAGCCTCAAAAAGGGATTTTTTACCCCTTCCCCCTCTCTAAAGTCCAGGAGAGGCGATGCAGAGAACCGAAAATTGTGTAATCTGTGAGTGTACAATGCCCTGGGATAATTCTGACAAAAAGTTTCCTTCACTCTGGTGCGCTGAATGTGATTCCTGCAAAGAGTGGTACCACAGAAAATGCGTCCCTGGAATTTCACATGCGATTTTCAAAGGTTCAAACGCAACTTGGTGGTGCCCAAAGTGTGAACAAGCGCTGAAGCAGACAGACGACATTTGATTTAATTTCTTATGTCACACTGGGAACTCCATTGTTAATAGTTCCCTGCCAATCTCCATTTTTGTTAGATAGTCTTGCAGGGTGCAAGATCGTAAAGTTTCAATGGTTTTGCAAGAACAGTCGGAATAGGAAGGGTAAAGTAAGCTGGTTAACACTGAACGCATGTTCAATGCTATTTCTGTAACTTCAGTGACAATTTTATCACAGTGGACAGTACTGAATAAATAGCTACAGACAACTATTTTAAATCGAAGATATAGATCATTATTTTCTCTCTACTTTGTAGACTGATCTCAAAATACTTATCCCAGCTGGGAAAACGCGTAGCACGAATACCCCAGTGGCCTACACAAGTTTTCCTTCTCTCTCTCTCTCTGGTAGATTAGAGAACGAGAAAAGTTTTCCAGTGTATAAAATTGAGGTTTCAGTTCTATTTTGTACTACAGTTTGTATCTATTTTAATTCACTTGGAATGCCGATAAAGTTTCAAGGTTTTGCTGTCTGGTGAAGATGGAGATTTTTATCCGAAAAAATAGCCTATATCCCACCAGCATACACCAGTAGTGAAAGTAGTCCACATTGTTTCATGAATAACACCCTACGATGAGCTCTGAATAGCCGGGACTCCGAAAGGGCTAGCTTGATAAATAATGTTAAATATTATCACGCTTTCATTATACAAAAAAGAAAAAGCAAAAACAAAAAATGTAAAGCCAATTGTGTTGTGTTGAGTGCCATTTCCGGTGATTCGATAACCTCCTTTTGAAAGATTGCCGCACGATTACGCGACGTTGTAGCTGTGATCAGTCATCCACGAAAAGGAGGTTCGTAAGTTTTGCTGACAAAAGAAAATGATGAATCAATTTTCTGAAAACTGAACTGCATACAAAGAACTCACTGCCTGTAGATTAAGTTTCCTTGCCATTCGCGAAACGACAACCTTGTCCTCGAAACTACTAATAAAATTTAAAGCCAAAGATTGCTTCTGATTTGTTTACATTTCTTGTAATCCTTTAAATAAAACACACAAAATAGAAAATGACTCCTACAATTCACCGCAATGCAACGTCGTGCTTTATCTCTCTAAGTCTAATACTATTAACTGCCTCAATAAATGCAATAGCAATACGTCCAGAGACTCTATGAGGGTAAGACATTGAATTTTCTAAACAGGTCACCGCAAGTTTCCCGCCTTTATTTGCAAATTTTGTCCTTTGTCATCAACCAGAACTTTGCCATTTCCAGTGATTCGATAGCCTCCTTTTGAGAGATTGCCGCGTGATTTCGCGACGTTGTAGCTGTGGACAGCCATCCGCTAAAAGGAGGTGCGTAAGTTTTGCTGAACAATGTAAAAAAAAGATACATCTATTTCATTATTTAAACGATTTTTAAACGAAGGTCGATTTCTAACACTTTCTGTTCTGGTTTGGATGTCTAAAATGTTAATTACGGGCTTGCAATACGATTGCGACCTCGGGCGACCTCGGATTTCATCATCAGAAGTCGTGTCGGGATGACCTCCTTCTGATGGATTCCGAGCGTGCGCTCCGTGTGCCAGGGTCTTCTCCGCCCTCAGCCGCCATCTTGAAAGCAGAGTAGACCTTGGGAACGAGGTTGGTTGCTGCTCTGAAGGCACTGTTTAAGGTGGCTCTATATAGTTTTTTGGCGCGCGAAGCATGGGTACAAATGGCATGAGCGCGGGAGTATTTAAAGAAAAGAAAGACAACAAAGATAAACATGGCGGCGAGTCTTTTATCGCGATTTGCGTTTCACTTACCGTTATCATTGCTGTCCCGAACAACTGTTCATCAAAAAACGGCTAGAAATGTGCTAAAAATACACTTATTTCCTGACGTGGCTAAACTGAGAAGGCAATTTGCAGTACTTATCGCGCCGACATCAGAGAGAGAAGATCGTGGTCGTAAGAGAAGGAAGTCGCAGAGTGGTCACGGTGCACTTTTTATGGTCGGAGGCTTTGCTTTGGGTTCCCTGAGCGATGAAACACCGGAAGCAGCTGGAGTGTCTGCAGAGGGGCAACTGACACCGGAAATGAAACCACCATTGCATGACGAAAAGGGTCGGTTCTCACGAAAGAAAACGACGTCGAGTGGAAAACCGGAAGAGAAGACTCGTGGGATAAAGGAGTGGAGGGCAAAGAGGAAATTAGACTTTCAAGGAATGGCCGAGGATTGGTCCCCACCGAAGAAAAGAGAAACCCATTTGAGTCAGGTGTGGTTTAAATCTTGTTTTCACTACACGTGCGCAGAGCAACACCCTAAAAGTCTTTGTTTATCAAGACTCTCTCTGCTCTGAAATAGTTCTCAATTTGAACTTTTGTAGTACACCCCTGGTTGTTCATAGCACATTATTTCGTCAACATGAGAAATTTCAAATTCTGAAATTCCTACAAATGTTTTGTTGCCATTACAACCCAATAATAAACGTCTTGAATTTTTATCAGAAACAAACAAAGAAGGAAAATTGCATTCCACATGGAAGCAGAATTATGGACTTGGATGTTTTGAGAAGTTCATTGAAATGTTGTCAGCACTGTAAAGCAAGTGAGAAGGGACATTTTTCTGACCAAAGAAAATACACTAAAGAAAAGTCAAAATGAATTTTCAGTTCCATGGTGAGTACACTCAACTTGAAGGCTATAAAATTAACAGGTTTCCAGAAAACAGCTATAAGGTTGATTGAACATGTTTATCTTCAATACATTTCAAAACATCATATGCAGTCAGCAATAAAATTTAGCCTGGGGTTGGTCCTTAAATTTTTGGAGAAGTTGTGAAACCCTTACTCTCGTAATTTAATACCTTTAAACAAGAGTCTCACAACTGTTTGTCTATTACTATACTAGTAACAAATATGTTATTAGTAAATTTGGAACAAACAAGCAGTTGTAAACTTTCACAGACCCCGAATTACATTCACTGCTTTTGTGGAATGTTGTTAGTTTTTGCAAAAATTTACTTGCAAGTGTTCATTTATTCCAAGACATGCTGCAAGTACAAAGCATCAGATTTTCCTGAGTATCAAAATATTCCCTTTATTTTCAGCTGATTTGTCATTGTGGAACATAACAGCTGAAAAAAAATGTGGGTTAGCCTCAGTGTTCTCAGTTACCTGTGCAGTGTGTGGTGCAGAGAATGTTGTGAAGACGTCAAGTGAACACAGGAGCGGTCAAAGAGGTCCACTCACACAGGATGTTAATTCAAGAGCTGTTTTTGGGTGTCTCCATACTGGGATCGGTGAAACCCACCTAAATAATTTACTGCTATCAAAAAGGGTGTAAAAGCAGATGAACAAGGCTGTATCAATATCCCCTGCTCATATGACATGGGTTGGCAAAAACGGGGAAAGGGGCATAACTCGTCAACTGGTCATGCTGCAGTCATGGGTTTAACTTATGGGAAGGTTATGGATTATACTACTAGAACAAAATCCTGCAGGGTTTGCACAAATGCTAAAAAAGCTAGAAAAGAAGCTAAGCAACACAATTGTCGAGTCAACCACACAGCATCATCAAAAGCAATGGAGCCTATGGCAGCAGTCCATTTGTTTACTGAAAGCCTAAATTCTAATGTCAAACTATCTGTTTATGTCGGGGATGAAGACTCCACAACAGCTGCACATATAAAAGAGAAGGTCCCATATCCTGTAGAAAAGTGGACAGACATTGTGCATGCCAAAAGATCCTTTACTACAAGGTTGTATAACTTAAGCCAATGTGGGAAATTTGTAAATTCATCAACTCTCTCACAGAAAGTTATCAACTACTTGGTCAAATGTTTTGCTTATAGCGTGTCTCAAAATAAGGGAAATCCATCAGCCCTTCAAAAATCCATAAAATGCATTCTACCACATTCATTTCGAAATCATGAAAATTGCAATGAATCATACACCGTATTCATAAATGGCCGCTGCGCGGAATGGTCTGGACTCGAGCGCATGAAAGCGAGGTTGGAAAGGCCTCGGTGAAATCAACAACAAAGAAATCATGGCGTCGTCCAGCTCTTCGTCGGCAGAAAGCAACATTATTCTCACTGAGAACGATATACCCGGTGCTTCCTTGGCTGGGAGAAATCCTTCTTCCTTAAAGAATGAAGAACTGAAGTTTTGGCTGAGATGTCGCGGTGATTCGCTTAAGGGACTCAAGACGAAAGCGTGCCTTGTGAAAAGGTGAGCACACACAACTATTTAAGCATGTGAGTGTGAAAATCGTGCATTGATAATCTTTGTTTTTATCATAGAGTCCAAGAATATATCAAGTCTGGTCGAGATAAAATGGTAGTCGACCCGGATCCAGATGAGATTTATACCAAAAGGAAGACTAGGCTTTCGAAACTGCCGACCGAACGCTCTCCCGAAACTTCAACCCCGAAATATCCAAGCGATGGCTGGGGAAAATCACTGGAAAGGATGCCTCCGTTTACGCGAGCGGAAATGAACCAGCATATCGAGAGTTCTGGAAAAAGAGTGGGAAATGCTGATCATCATTCTATTCCTACAAACTTGAGAAAGGCGAAGACATTTTTAAAGGACGAGTACCTTAAAGATATGGAAGCGAACAGTGATCAAAGGTACTTCTACCTTAGATCAAAATGTTATCATAGCTTCAGGAAGAAAGATGCTCCCCACACTCTTCGATTTGCACTTTGCATCGTATCAGGTCAAGTTTTGCACGCCAACTGCTCATGTAAAGCTGGAAACGTGGGTTATTGCAACCATGTTCTTGCCTTAATGTTTAAAGCATGCAAGTTCAGCTTGTATGACAGCAAGAACACTGACGACCTGAACCAGGAAAATGATGAAAATCCTGATTTAGCATGCACTTCACAGCTTCAGAGGTGGCATGCTAAAGCCCGTGGTGAAAATATCCATCCTCAACCAGTAATGGAAGTGACTGTTTCCAAAACAAAGCTGGATGAAACAAAAACAAGGGAAGGAGTAAAGTCTCTGCTATATGAAGCTAGGATGAATCCTAGCCATGACCTCCAGGCAGAAGAAGAACTGAAGAAAACCCTTCAGGGTATAAACCCACAGTTTGGTTTATCACTCATGGCCGCAGAAAATTTATCACCAGCCTTTGTGCAAACCAAATTTGGTCAGAGCCAGACAGGATCATTCTGCAGTTATCAACTAACTCATACAGAAGCAAATTTTAGTGCCACCATTGACATTGCCTCAATACCTCGCTTAAACAACTCTTCACCAACAGAGCTGACCTACCCCAGGTTTCCTTTATCTGTAATGGATACATTTGTCACTCCTGATAACCTGGACGACACAGAGAAAAGCCTTCTTCGTTCTCTTGAAGTGGATGAAAATTATATTAACAGCATTGAATCTGCTACAAGAGAGCAATCAAATTCTGAACGCTGGAAGAATGAGTTCAAGACATGTTGAACATGGACTGAAATTTGAACCAATCGCACTAAGAGAATACGAAAAAGTAATGTTAACTAGAAAGACTCCAGTTAAGGTTCTCAAGTGTGGTCTGGTCATTTCGCAACATATGCCAATTCTTGCAGGCTCCCCTGATGCAAGGGTTGTTGATTTTGGATGCGAGCGTCACTTTGGACTTGCAGAGGTGAAGTGTCCAGAAACTAAATACCATGTTACCCCTTTGGAGGCTTGTGAAGATCCCACATTCTGCTGTGAAGCTGTCAATGGACAATGCAAACTCAAGAGAGGTCATGCATACTTTGCCCAAGTTCAGGGCCAGATGGGTGTAACTGGAGCTTCCTGGTGCGATTTTATTATATACACGAAGAAAGGAATCTCAGTGGAGAGGATTGCCTTTGACCCTGCATACTGGGCAGAATTAAGGCAAAAGCTTGCCTCATATTATTTTGTGCATTTTATCAAGCATGCATCAAAGGCAGTGTAAATGTCAGCTTTTTAAGGAGTTTTCACTTTGGTTTTGCTTATTCTGTAGGGCAATCCACAATTGCAATATATCAATTTCTCTGTTTAAAATTTAGTTTTGGTTTAATTTTTTTCACCACTTTCATTATTTGAATTTATTTTTCTTCATGTGTTGTTAATGAAAACAACACAATGAAAAAAAAATCAACCTCGTTTGAAAAATCTTAAACCAAAGATGAATTTAAATTGCAATACAATTTTAGTTAAATTGGAAGGTCAACCCCACCCCCCCCCCCCCTCCTCATGTTTTCCCTTTATTTTCTAATATGCTTCAAACAAATTATACATGCCAATTTTCCAGGGGTTACATTCCGGTTTTCAACATTTTTGCAAGGTTACAATATCAATCATTTTGGAAACAGTTCATCATGGAGTTGGTTTTCATTCTATTTCTGTGGGGTTTAATTCCTCCTCCCTTTTGTCAAGCAAGTTATTATATTAGCATCAGGGGATTTGTAAATAATTTCTTGTACAGTGTACGGCCATTTATTTTATTTGGCCTTTTAATCTACTTCAACTCAAGTGGTCATATCTGCAACAAGATGTTTATTAATGTATTGTTACAAGTTCAGTTTTCATTCTAATTGCTTGGACTTGAATTACAATGCTTCAAGTGCAATAGGTTTACGTAAGGATCTGAAGATGCTTAATTTAAACCAGTTTAGGTGCAAAAACTCTGCTTATCCTAAATGCAAGAAAATTATTAATAAAATTATTTAATCCTTTCCTTTGGTTTTTCCAAGCTGGATTGTTATGGTATGTCATTTTCAAGGATATACATGTACATTACTTGGCTGAAATCACTGCCTTAAATAATAAATGATAACACTATGCCACCTAAATGTCTGGTACTTATTCATTAAACCACTTTGCAACTTGGCTTGGAGGACCAGTCAGATTATTTTCTTTCTAGCAGAGATTATGCATTGTGCAGTTCCCAAAAATATCCATACTCCCCCCACAGAAGGATTGGAATTTCCTGGGAGGGGGTGGGTTTTGTAAGGTCAAAAATGTAAAGAAATGTATGAAGCTTAATTGAAATTTCCTGAGGAATGGGGGGGGGGGTCTTAGAAAAATTCCCTTCTGTGGGGGATATATGGACATTTTCTGGGATTACATATTTCAGTCTGTAGGCTGTTCAAGTGCGTAAGCATCACGGAGGAAAGAAACAAATGTTAACTATGCACTTATGATGGGATCTTGAAAATTACAAAGCATCGCACACACACACCACATTTGATTTACGATTCCAAATTGACTTAATGGGATAACACCCTCAAATATTAAGAAGTTCTTTATTTTGTTAATGGCCCTTTCCACATGAATGCGTAAGCTTGCAATTTCTTGTGTTTTGACAACATCTTCTGCTGGTCAGCCATTCCAAGGAAAGGGGGGATGTTGAGGGACACTCCCAGGGGAAGAACATCTTCAATTGTAAAGCCTTTGTCAGCCATTACTGCGTCTCCCTGTTCAAAAGGTAGTTTTAAAAAACCACTTCGTTCAACCATTTCTTTGTCAGATATACTGCCAGTGTATAACTGTCCTATAAATGTTATTGACCCTTTA
The DNA here is from genome assembly GCA_964020085.1 of Micromussa lordhowensis. Classification (NCBI taxonomy): domain Eukaryota; kingdom Metazoa; phylum Cnidaria; class Anthozoa; order Scleractinia; family Lobophylliidae; genus Micromussa; species Micromussa lordhowensis. The sequence goes on along the minus strand of OZ026602.1, from coordinate 33,582,408 downwards.
GGAGAAATTCCCACCAGTGCTTTTAGGGTGGTGTGGTTCTTGTAGGAGCTAAATAATTCACTGTTTAACAGAAGACTGCTTGGCATCTGACAGCGCACCTCGGTACAATCAATTATTACCCTTGTACTGGGATACTTCTCTTTAAACGCTTCAGGCATTGATTCATCCACCACTTTCCTAGATGGCCAGATATTTATCTGGCCAAGTTTTAAGTACATGAAATTTATCCAAGAAATAAATATCCTACTTACGGTCGACTGAGAAATTTTAAACAAGTGGGCAAGATGAATTTCAGCAAACCCTTGCCTCAGTCTGCACATTACCAGGAAAAATTCTTCCGATGGTGTTAAAGTCCTTGGCCTTCCTTGCTTTACTGAATTACCAGCAGCAGCCTTTTGTGAATCATCCTGGCTAGACAACCAGTATTTAATATTTATTCCATTGACACCAGGATCTAAATATTTATACAGAGCCATCATTGTTTGGACATTTGGAAACCCAGTATAAAATGTAAACAACGAGTCGTCTGTTTTGATGTTGTCAAACGAAAACACGTGCTTCGCGAGTTTCTCGCATTTTTGCTCGAGAAGAGCAATGTTTTCCTTCAGAGATAACACCTCGCTCTCTAACTCCTCTTTAATTTTAATAGTTGCGGCTAAAAGTTTCTCGAGTCGTGTAATTTCCAGATTTTCTTCGGACTTCGTATCAAAATTTGTCGAAGATTGCAGTTCTTCAATTTCCGGTGCGAGGTGTGAGTTGGATGAGCTTTCTGATATCTCCAAAGTTTCGCTCGAACCAGCAGTCTCCACAACTTCACTAATATTTTCGTTCAGGTTGTGTGGCACAGTGGCGGCCGTACTGAGGATGCGAGGCGTTGGAGGCGGTCGCTTGCGAGGTGAGCTTCGTTTCCAAGCGAAAACTGAAGGAACAGCCCCTTTCCTCAAGGAAACTACGCCATTGAAACTCTTCTTTAAATCGTCAGATTTGAAGTGTCGCGAGCAAACTTTGGTAGTATTTGAAATTTGGAAATTTTTTCCCTCATCTCTCCGAATAGCATGAATCCACAACTTTCTTAACCCTTCTTCGGTGGGAAATTTGAAGTAGGAAACCTTCTCTCCGGTCTCTTCCTCACGATATCCTTTCTTAGTACATAGCGGCACGCAGCAATGCGTTGGCATATTAGGTGCTGCTGAAAACACTGCCAGCCAAATACTTGGACCTGCCTTTCGATTTTCTGAACTTTTTCCGAGAAATATATCAAAAAACTGAAAATAACCTGAGTTTTTCCTCTCTAACAGCGCCGCTAAGTAGCTTTCCACATCTAGTCGCTCTATTAGTAAACAGAACCCGGGCCTTTCCGACCTCGCTTTCATGCGCTCGAGTCCGGACCGTTCCGCGCGGCGGCCATTTATGAATACGGTGTATGGTGCGGTGCCAAGAAAGACCCTATTAACTATAAACACTCTGACTTACCCTATGGTAGAGATCTCTACGGCGATGACTTACGGAAAGCTTTGGAGAGAATTTTTGATGAATATTGTACTGACATAGTAGTTGCAAAGTTATCACCTGGGTCAAATTCACAGAGAAATGAGGCCCTAAACAGTGTTATAGGCTCGAAAAATCCCAAAATTACATTATGTAGATACTATGGTGGGAGTCAAAGTAATGACTTTCGGGTGGCCTGTGGCATCTCCCAAGTAAACCTTGGATATAGGTACATTAGCCAAACACTCAAGAGCCTCTGGTATACACTGTATCAGGTACATTGAAAGGATGGATCACAAGGCTACCCAAGACAAACTAAGAAAAAACAGCATTAATTTCAAACGTCAAAGAGCTCAACTACACAAGCAGGAGTTAAATCTTGATTGCAAAAAGCAAGCTAAGGAAGAAAACACAATCCAAAGTGGAATAGGACTTAACCTGGATCCAAACAATTCTACCAAACTGATCCAAGAGTTTGACATCATCAATATGAAAATTTCAAGCGAGGAGTTGAAAAACTTTGAAACATGCATTCCTGAATTAATGATCAGAGCAGCGGCAGAGAAATTTTTCTATGACAGAAACAATGCTTACAATTTCGTCATTTACGATATTGAAACAAACACGACTGGAAAAACCGCAGAAATATGCCAACTTTCAGCAGTTGATAAATCAGGTTTGCACTCTTTCAACGACTATATATTGCCTTTGAGGGATGTAGATAATCATGCTACAAGGGTAAATGGTTTAAGTGTCCGAACAGTCGGAGGTGTCAGGACCCTGTTCAAAGACAATCAACCGGTCGAAACAGTCTCGCTTGGAAAGTCACTGGAAAATTTTTTAACCTACTTAGAGAAAACTGTCAGGCGTGTGAAAAGCGATAATGATATCTACACTGTATTAATCGGGCACAACTCTCGGGTTTTCGACAATCCAACCCTTCTTTGTCAAGGTGGACATCAACTTTGTGAAAAACTTTCCTGTCTTAACGTTTTCTTTTCTGACACTCTCCCTGTGATGAAGAACTTGGTCAAACGTAAACATCCCTCTCTGATCTTATTGGATGGTTCCAAAGTGAAATTAAATCAGCCATCTGTTTATCAGACACTTTTCCATGAACCTTTCCCAGCACACGATGCAATGGAGGATGTTAAAGCTTTAAGAAGAATAGTCTTTGACTCTCGTTTGAACATTTCAGAGGACATGTTAACAGAGAACATGTCAACAACAAAGTACTCAGAAAACGACATGAAATACCTTGATCATCGCTACGAACTCCTGCAGACATTCCGTGGAACTCTGTATCATCCAACAAACGTGGAATTTCCCATCAAACAACAGATTGCTGAAAAAATAGCCGGAAGTGGAGATCTGAAGAATGTTTTCAAGAAGTTTAGAGCAAAAGAGCTTGTTGGCGTATTGTCTCTGCCTCCATCTTCAGCAATTAGCAAGGCTCCGCGAGTGACAAAAACAACCCGTATTCTGGCCAAGATCGTTGAGCACTTCAAGGCAGTGGAGAAAACCACAAGTTAAAACGCATTTCCATAAGCATGACAACACTTAGGTATACTTTTCGCCGAAGTGGGGGAAAATACGCTTCTACTTCTCGTCTTATTCAACCAGCACGTGTGAAGAAAGCGAAACGTGAGCATGCGCAGTACCGTAACTTGAAGAATATCTATTTTGATGACGTCACCAAAAAACGAAGGTTTTTGAGTGATCGAAAACGCATATTATGTGCGTTCCAGACGGTGAATTTTTTTGAAAATTGGCACATGGATAGGATTTTTCTTTTTCTCGCCGCTAGCAAAAAATCATCAAACTTCATACATACGTTTATGTAATACGCGTCAAAAACGAAAATTGCGAATTCCTCCGAAAATTATGTATAGATTTTCTTGTGCCTTTGCCAGTTGAAACTCCTTGGATATTAACCCTGCTTCCCCAAAAACAAAGAAAATTCACCGTGTAGAAACCGAGAAACACCGTCTTGAAGTCTGGTAGGTTAAAAAACAAGCTAACCATTTCTATCAGTAGTTGCCATAGCAACGACATTTAGGTTCTGAAAGATTCTTCCAGAGGTAGTCTAAGGCTGTAGGTTTATCTTTTTTGACCTTCCAGCTAGTGCTATGTGATAACCATTTGCCAAGGGAGAAATTATTTATGCATATGTAATATGCTAAGCTTTGTAAAATACTATATAGAGCCACCTTAACATGCAGAACAACTCGACCTGCTGGCTGCTTGAGTCGCGTGGTCTTTCCGATACCTATGTCTTTGCCGATGACAATGGCGCTTTTCCACAGCTGGAAAGTTTCGGTGTTTATGAATTACAAGTTAGTCAAAGCCAAAGGGAGATCAGAAACACGAAACAAAATTTATACCAGTCCTCCGACGAAGAAAGCTCTGACGAATTCATGCAGACGGCATATAGACTTGCCACCAGTGGTGGCAAGAGTGCAAAGAAAGGGAAGCGAAAAGTCCCGAAACTGAAAGGCTTCCCCGGCTGCAATGGTCTAGAACAATCACGCCTCCTGGTACTTTAAGGTAACTTTAAGTGGAGTCAAAAATACGTCCTTTACGAAACTGCTTGGTAAAGTGTAACATAAACACGTCACGCTCCGATGTAAAAGTGGCCTTGAGTCGAGAGCTGTTTGTGCAGCCGGCGAACCTAATTCTGTTTGACAGTGATTTCCTAGACATTTCAGACTCACCAGGACGAGTAGGTAATATATGGTTTATTCAGTTCTGTAATGTGTGCCTATATGTGTAATTACTGAAAACCAAACGATTGAGGAAAGCTGACGTGATATCCACAGACGTTGTTTACGATACACGTAATTAAAACTTTCGACAGCAGCTGCGAGAAACCTCAAGTAAAATATATATATATAAATAAAAATATCCTCCCGGAAGCATCAGCCTTAATCTTTGCGCGAGTCTTCAATTGAAACTTTTTTTAGTACTCAATTTGTGGGGAGTGTAGGCTGGACAGATGCATACAGTAGTTTACTTAGCTAGTAAAAGCCATTTTACTTTTTATTCTGTGGACACCAACAAATTTGATTACTACATAACATTTTTAAAAGGTATATTTCCTAATTAGAATAATCTGATTTGCAGGAAAATATTGGACAGGAAGCCGCAAAATCTTTGCTGTGTGCAAAGTAAATGCTGGCCTTTACACAGATCCAGTTCCTGGACAAAGCGGTGTTTCCTTCAGTAATCAGTCAAAGACAGATGGCGCTATCAGTGGTATAGAGGAACTATTAAAGTCAATGTATAAGAAGTTAAATGAAACTCAAGCATTTCTAGTGAAGGGATCAGACAGTGTATACAAAGATATTGCTGCCTTCGTAAAAGAAATGTTAAAGTGCCCAATTTGTTATACAACTACCAAGGACAAGGTAGCACATGCTACGTGCTGTTGTAATCATGTTTTCTGTTTTTTTTTTTTGTGTTAATGAATTGTCAACCAGGCAGGATGACAAATGTCCCCTTTGCAAGCAACAGAGGGGGCCTATGTACCCCATTCTTCTCTCAGGAATGAGGGAGCTTTCTGAAAAAGTTTCTGTGATACCAGGTGGAGTCAGTTCCACAGACAGTGATTAGACTGGCTTAGGCATTTAAGACATTTAAAACTACAAAATAGGAATGAAAGATGGTCTCACAAAGTGTAATTGATTGATCAAAGATTATTGATTGAGTTATTTACTTGAGTTAGAAAGTAGTTAATTCGTTAAGTTGACTTCGTGTCTAATTGACAATACCAAAGCATGATTTCTGTAATGCTGTAAACAAATTGTTTGAACGTTCATTCAGTTGATACCAATAATAGCTTTAAGAGGTATTCGCTTGTTATTAATTTGTCACACGATCTCATACTAACATATGTTTGTATGGAGTAAATATTTTATTCACAAATGCTTATATGTATATGTAATATTAACTTCACATGCTTTAAAGTTAAACACAAATACCTTAATTTAAGGTACAATAAATGTTTCAGTTTTACATAGAATAAGTGAGCCTCATGAAATACTTAAGATCATTTTTAAAGGGCTGTGGATTGCCACCGACTAGAGCAGTAAATATGTCCTCAAAGGAGTGCCTTTCAAGAAAAAAGCGTTTCCTTTGTTGACGAGCATTATTTCCCGTTTGCAGGTCCTGGCCAACTCTCCATTCCCGCTGAAGTTGCCCGCCTTGAGCTTCAAACATGCGTACAGCATGCTCTTCATTACGAACAACAGCTTCAGTTAACGGTTTTAATGTGTTTGACTGCAGCTTTCTCATCGATGGAACTGCATTTCCTGGTTTTCCTGAAAACAAAATCGGAAACTTTCTCAGTGCAGATAGATACATTGATTTGGGACATCACAAAAACCGAATACACTTTTTTTATAAAAATAGATTTTATAAGAATATCAAGGCTGAAATTTGCGAAATTTTAAGAATATTTTCAGAATAAAGCCGAGACTGACATTTTGAATAGGATAGATATAATTTTGTGAATTGAAACATCTGTAAATACAACACAATTTTATGTTTTTAACATAACCGTATAAACAACCCTTTCTGGTCAACAAAGAGCTCACTGCAGTGATTACACTTTATTGTCCTTGACACAGTTCAAACAAAATCTGGTACAGGCTTTTGTTTCCATCACGTTATTTCTGTGCGAAATGCTTTTTTCAAAGCCAAAATGGCCAAGTGTCGTTTGACGTGACATCTTGACCTCGCTGACTGCTGTTTCAGTAGATGTCCTTCCTCCGATGGCCACGAGCCGTTGAGACAAAACTAGAAGCCAAGACAAAATGATTGATTGTGCCAATATAAAAGCGTACACTTGGCTAGGAGTACATACGGCGCTCACATTTCCCTCAGTTCTTCGATGACTTAGTTCCGCCCGTGTTCGCCTTTGCTTAAAAACATTAACCGTGATTACACCCGGACGATATATATTACGGCAGTAGACTGCTGGAACAGTTTTCTTACCTTTTATCCTATGCCTGTTCCAAGCATCAACAAACCTCTTCATTCCAACTTTAGCTTCTCCACACGTGAACCAAGAAACACAAAACTGGACGTTCTCATTGGTCATATCGAGAATGCCTTTTTCCTCTAAGTCCACAAGCACGCTTTATTGGATAATTCACTCTTGAGTTGACCTCGGGCCATATTCTTTCTATTGTTAAGTTCTTTTTGGAGGTTGTCTTCACATGTGCTGGCCTGTCCATGTTCTCTCGGAACCCTGACAGATGAAGAGTATGAGGACCCACTCTTTACCCATATCAACGCGTACCTGATCAAACACGCCTGTCTTCAGGAGAATTGGTCTGTGTAAGAAAATGCAGGTAAAATATCTTCGGATATAATGATGATGATGATGATGAGGAGGAGGAAGAGGAGGAGGAGGTAACTTTATCAAGCATTCATATGTGAAAACATAGTCCATGTAGGCCGAGTCAAAGTTGACCTTGGATGATTATTAAGCCTTATAAAATAATCAAATGAACAGATAACACTTTTTCTTTGAGTTTCCCTCGGTCATTCGATCACAGTGGGTTTTTCAGAGTGGAATTTCACTTCTTTGATTCAAATTTCTGTTTTAAATCCTCAATCTAGCCATTGCACGACACTGGTCACACCGAGAGTTGTCCCAGTTAGGAGAGCTGATGCTTTTATAGCCAGGGTTACCCTACCAGCCAAGGCGAGACAACTCGCCCACCTGAGTTGTCTCAACCCCCGAGACAGGTTAGCTGTTAGCGATCCTAATGTAAACGGTTGGTTAAATTTTACAAAGAAATAAGCTAAAAATAAAAGTTACCTCGGCCAGGGCAACTCGGGGACGATTGACTCGGGTACCCGAGACCATGTAAATGCGGTCTCAGTCAATCAATAACAATTTGCGGCATTTTACCTGTAAAACTGACTGTACAACTGAATAGGGTTCTTTGAAGGCAGACTAATCCAGTTCTCGATCGAGCCACTATATCCATCTCTGAAGACAGCATGTACCACACCATAGCGCACAAGTTTTTCATTTTGATCTGTGTCCTTTGTAACCAAACTTTGGAGCATAGTACGGGATGGGATTTGTCCTATCAAGCGTGTCGTTTTTTCTCGCTTCAAAGGCAACTGGATTAGCTTCCTTTAGCACTCGGTTAATAACCCTGACAGAAATGTTTACACCCTTTGTCCGGAGATATCCTTGGAGCGTTTCTGCGCCATAGGCGTCCCCAACCTTGCACAAATATATAAAGTAACAAGCAATAAATGAGCATATTCAACAAATATGAATTAAATATGCATAGGCAAAAGTTTGAAAGTTTTGTTTCATTTATACAATGCTTGTGACATAAACTAAGAATAAAGCTAGGATCCGAGCCAGGATTCGAGCTAAGATTTCTCAGTGTCTGTAACGTACAATATCTCGACAATAAAATGGTTATTTTTTATTAGCTTTGTAGAGTTATAAAAGGAAAACTAAACTCGTTTATCGGGCTTGGCCCTTCTTCCTAGTGAAGAAGGACCAAGCGCGAAACCTTTAGTTTATTAGAACAATTTGACACTTTTCAAAGCATTTTAGCCTTATATGGCTGTTAATGCTTGTCCACACAACAATTCGACGCGTTAAATTTGTTAAGATATGATAATGTATGCAGCACTCCGCACGTGCTTATTGGTTGATTACATAATCAGTTTTTTCGCCTCGTGTGTTGTAAGCTGTTCACTTCTGTTCGGTTCGGTTCGCATACAGTTGTTTATTAAAAGTGTCCTGTAGATAATTTGTTCTTGAACAGATCCTCTTATCAGGTTATGGGCCCAGGACGTGGAATTGTTATTATTTAACGTTGTTTTGCCGTGGAACATGACGTCGATGTCGGAAACTATAAAGATTGAGAAGCTGAACGGGAAGAATTACCAGTCATGGAAGTACAACATA
>OZ026602.1:33501474-33563974 GCA_964020085.1 Micromussa lordhowensis | reverse complement strand
AGAAATTATTATTGTAATCCATTCATGTAAATATCAGAAGCAAAGTCTATCATGTAAAATACAAAAAACCCATGAATTGAAATGAGTATTTGAAACTCAGCAATGGTCGTTCTCCATTAAAAGCTAAGAATGGGAAAGATTCATAGCAAAACAACTTTATCAAAATGTGCTATAAATAATTTGCAAGCAAGATTTAATTTTTGTAAAGTTAACCAACTTACGGTTATTTCTGTGTAGCTGTCCAATATAGAGGCTTCGAAATGACATGGCAACCTCAGGTATATTGGATGAAGTAAACAAGGGGCCTATTGCTTTAATCAATCTAATATCTTGCTGTGATAGATTTATGTGAATAGACACCATTCCACCAACAAGAACTCCCTCTTTGTAGCTCTCAGTGTGCTGGGGAGTATCAGCAATCACTTCTCCAATGTGCTGGGCACCTTTCAGGGATTTGGCACACATCTTAATGAGGATAAAAAGTGAAAATCATTAAAATCTTCCCCAATTCACCAACAAAATAATCTGCAACATTTGATAGCCACCAGTGAAGCTACAGTTGTTTGGAATTTTGTAATAAGGTATATGTAGATGGCATATTTGATAAATTATATCATTAGTACCATTAGTATGTTTATATCATTAGTATGTTTAAAATAAAATGTTCACTGCTAAAAAAATCTTCATTTTGTACAATCAGCATTGTTTTTCATGACTTTCCATGAAAACACCTGTATTCTATGACTTTCCAGGTTTTCCATGACTTTGTGAAGTTATTATCTATGAATGATTACATACACTTTGTTCTTTAAGCAACATTTTTGTTTTCCTTTGATCTAGCAACAAGTGAATTGATGAACTGGGCAAAATTATGTGACACCAAGAAATGCCTTTCAGTTTTCCCAATCTCCAGAACAACTGCTGTGAATTAGCAGTAACACATATCTCTATATCTTTGTCTAGTGACAATTAGGGTCATGTCCATGGAAAAGTAAACATAATAAAATTTATTGTTAGTAATAGTTTATTACTACCAACCTTTTCGATATCAATCTTAAAGCAGTTTTCCTCCTTGGGTGGAAGTACAGACTCCACAAGTTTGAGCATTTCCCTGTGAGATTCACGGTTAGCAAATGAACATTCGGCATTTTTGAAGTTGCTGGATATTCCAATGTAGCGTTTCACCGCTCTCTCAAATGGATAACACCAGTAGCAGTCAGGTATAGAAAATCGAAATGCATCATCTGCAATATGCATAAGATCATGCACTGACACCCTACATGAAGTCAATCCCCAATGCTCCTCTATGAGAATGTTAAACCTTTTTGCTAGTTTTTCAAACAAGCAAACATCTTCAAATGACCACCCACTACGCCTGTTGAAAACAAGTTCAGTCATTCTGGCGGTGAGTTGCCATATGTGATAATCCATTGGTTGTAGAAGCCCTCCAAGGATCACCTCTGAAGCAGGATAGCTGAATTTTTGAAATTCTTCTGTCTTCCAGTGATTAATTCGAGACAAGCCATCTGGGAGCCTTCCATCCTTGAGCTCTGTTTTGCAGAATCAAAAAGGCAATATCACTCAATAATGGGAGAATAAATTTGTTGACATTAATCTACATGTACATGTCCCAAGCATGTATAATATTACAACAGTACAAGGCCACAAAACAAGACCAGTAATGTTCACAGTCAGGAATCATAACTATACATATATGCAAAAACAGTCTCAGACTTTTGTTTATTTGTTGTACAATGTAATAATAAGTAATGTAAACCAATACCAGCTGTCCAAGGGAACTTTTTTAGCCTGTCGTCAGCTACTTTTGCATCAAGCTTTCTGGTTCGTTGAACGAGGGAATGACAACGGAAAAGCTTGGAATTTTCAGGATTTATTACGAAATAGTAATGGTGTACAATCTGAAGCTATAAGAAAAATAATCACGTATCAATGATTTGAAATGTATCAAAAAATGGAAAATGAAAGCTCGACGAATTGGTGTGAACTTACGTTTGTCCAAGCTTGTCCAACATTAGAAAATTAGAAACAGAAAACAGCATTAGGCATCAAACTTTGAATACAGAAAACAGCATTAGGCATCAAACTTCGAACGTGAACGAAACAAAACCTAATTGATGCCGCAAAATTTCACAGAGGTGACGCTGTGGACTTTGACTGTCTCGTTCCAGTCCCCGTGGTTTTTGAGTCCGCGTAACACTTTCCGCTGGCAATTTACTCCTTGAGTAGGTTACCAACCACATTTAATGGGAGGTTATGCATTAAGTCAAACACTGTGTCTTTCAAAACATCAAAGCCATACAGTTTACTGAGGCGATGCAATATACTAAGACCTGTGTAACCAGAGTCTCGGCTAAGTCTTAGGCGAACACTAGAATGATCTTCTTCTGCAATTTCACTCATCAACTGCACTTCTTCCTCAAGTTTTCTCTCTGGCCATGGAAACCTGGCATGATACCTGTTTGCCCCATAGTAGTAGGTGTTGCTCTGTCCAGTGGGATCTACACTTCCTACAAAAGAAGTTGACAAAAGTAGTAATTATGGAACAAGTAGTTTAGGAGTCCAAGCCATTGTCTTCACATAATTTGTATGGTATATCACAGGGCAAGACTGATTATCATTAACAAGAAAATCAATCAAAATATCTCCGAAGCCTAGATTTCCAAGGAAATAATTCAGCTGTCCAATAATTATTGGAAACATTTTGCAAGGAACTAGCATCTTAATTTACAGTTTTGAAAACTGTCTCATGAAAGAATTACATGTATATCACAGAGTCATTGTCCATTTTTACATAATGGAGAGTACAATCTTAAAGTTTTTACTTAAAGATTTTCTTTTATCAAGGTAAAGGTACCCTGGCTGACACACAACATTTTGTAGTAACTCACCCTCCAGTTTGTCCCTTCGGCAAGGACGAATCCCTCCATTGATGAACTTTCCAATTTCACTCTGAGCTGGGTAATCACCAGTCCAAAGCAAGATTAAAACTCTGACCATGAAATTTCCAGGTTGGAGTCCAAGACCAGGGAAATCACCAACATAATCAACTTCATAACCTAAAAATGCCAAAACAAATAAGACACCATGTATCACACAATTCAGGGAAACATGGCTGCCTCTGATCAGTTTCTCACACCAGCAGTGGCTGGAATCATTACCATTTTTGACTGGTTTTGCTTTGTGCCTCGCTTGTGTTAGATAAACATTCCACCTTCATCATTCATTTATTCATTTTTTATGTTTCATAATTTACTACAAAAAAAGATTTTTACAGTGTACAATTTTTTGGTGATCCATTCAGTTGCTGTTAGTAGGATAATTTTAGGTCACTATATATAGAAATCCCCGAGATAAACAGGTGCTTTTTTCTGCCACAGACATAGCCACATTCAACAATGAACCAGTTTGCATGGAGTAATGTTGAACTGCAAATGTAAAGTTGTGTCAGAAAAAAGAAGAGTGCATCTGACCTACTTTGTTTCATAAAGGGGGTAGGTTAAGCCCTCAGTTATAGCATCTTACCATTAATGAAAATCTCTTCGACTTCAGAGATTAGGGGATGGAGAAAAGGATCTAAGGCACAAGGTCGCTTTTTTGGGATCAGGTAATTTGGAACAAATCCCACGACATAAACTTCTCCTGTGGAACTCCTTTCTTCCTTGTACATGTTGCCAATGCTGACATCTATTGCACCTTTCAAGATACATATATATGTTCAATGAATTGTTCATTTTACACATATGCCAAGTAAAACAGTCATTTTATATGTATGCAATGCAAAAGCTTGGAAATTTAAACATGCTCTATTACAGAACAAATAATCCTTTCCACCTAAAACGTTGTAAAATGTCTTAGAGGGTCTTATATCTGATGAAACTAAAATTATATCTGATGAAACTAAAATCTTACAAGGATAGGTAATTTTTAGTCTAGGAATATGATGACTCACATGAAAACCAGCAATATATCCACAGATTTACAATTTTTGGAAGCTGTTTTTAATTCCACCAAACTGAACATCACATCACATCACTAGGAGACTGGTTATTATTAAACTTAAAAGAACAGTCCGGTATGTTGACTGTTTCACCTACCACAGCTGTGCCTCCCAGGAGAACCAAATGGCTGCCAGCCATCCCAGTGACCAATCAGGGCAACGTTCCTTGGATGCCCACTAGCAAAAACTGGTGTAACAACTTGCCTCTTTCCACATTCTTCACACTGTACTGAGTGATCCTGATTATTACATTTCGGAGATGCCCTTATTTGGTCTGCACTAAAGATATTTTCGCAGAGATGACATTTACATGGCAACATCCACTTGGAATTAGGATCCCAGAACCATGCTAGTTCACGGAAATGCGAGCCATCCCACACTTCCTTTAACTCTAAATTAGCTCCTGGATCATCTCTGAGCCAGGCTTCTTTGTTGATCCAGTGGGCCAACATTTTTTCGCACAAACCAAAATTGGAAAACCATGTTCGAATTTTTTCACAAAGACCAAGGTAATAATATTTGATTGTGCCTTTCTTTCCACAGTGGCGACATAAAGCATTGGGGTCTTCCATCACATCCCATTGTGTATAATAACTCTCATCGAGACAGACAAACAGTTGTTTAGGACTTCGGTATCCATACTCCTTCAAAAGATTCTCAGTTTCCCTCCAGTTTTTTGGCCACTGTTTGGTGAGCTCACGATCATTTCTACAGAACAACTTCTTGGCATACTCTAACACATCTTCAATGTCATTTAAAGACCCTTGCATCTGATTGACAAGCATCAAAGCTTCGCAGATTGTCTTCATGATTTCATCCTTTAAGCGTGCTTCTTGACTTTCTTCCTCCCCCGCATGTTGTGCACCCGATAAACTGTCGTTGGCAGCATTATTTGAATTGTCTTCTGTGCTAATTGTGCTCCCAGAAAGAACAGTACAGACATTGGTATTGGAGATGTCGACACTTTCCTCTCCTCCCGTGATGTCATCATCACAACTTGAAGATTGTGTATATGTGTCACTGGGTTCTTCCAACCTATTCAAAAAAATAAACAAATAAATAAGCGACTACTATTTAAAGAAAAATTACACTTATGAAAATTACATGATAATTTCTATGTGAAGGTGTCCTATGAATACTATAATTACGCTTACCCAGTTGTAATGGTCTTGAGACGGCCAAGTTCTTGTTGTTTTTGCCAGTGAGAATATTCTACTGAACGTGACACAGCAGCCCCATTACAAAGGGAACAGGGGCAATGTACATGTTTATATCGCAAATCTGAGCAACCACAGCAGACAATATCATTCCTTGACCAAAGCTCAAGCTCAAGTTTTCGCTTTTTCGCTGCCATCGGGTTGCCATAAAATGATCTTGGGTCTTCTTTGGCGGTGGGAAATCTGGGGAGGAATACAATTTCCCGCGTCATTGTCCTGCACCAATCACATCATTGTAGCCGACTTGCCAGGACCAATAAGATCGTACAACACCCTAGCGCGCGGCAAGTAGTTTTGACAGCAGGTATTTGCTTCGATCATTCTTCGTTTTCTCGCCCTGGTATAAACGATTGTATCTCTGAGACATACAAGGTGTTCTAATGGCAGACAGTCAGATGAAAGAGGCCGAACTTTCAGTCCCCATGAACGAAATGAGTGTGCAGCAAATCAAGGAGTTTATCAAGAAAGAATTTACGGCGGAAGTTGCTGAGAAATTCGAGGGTAAGTCTACGATACACTCGCGCCATTTCAGCATTTCAGCGCTCCAAGCCTAAATATGCCCTGAATCTTTTTCTTCATCTGTGTAAACTGCCGGTTGACTTTCGGTTCATATTAAGTTCACTAGTTTCGGTAAATCACCTTTTAAGCGTTTTTTGGTTCCCTGTTTGTTAATTTAATGTTATTTCTGCATGATTTCTTTACTTTGAGTATTATACGAAGCTGCGTTTGGCAGGAACTGAATGAGCTTCGTGCCAACCAAAAAAACTGCAAAGGCTAATGTCAAAATGACGGTTTTAAGGTTTAATCCTGATGGTCTTTTAGAAGGATATGTTCTATGTTTTATTGTGACTCATTTGAAAGAGATTAAGTTTTCATAAGATAGGAACAGTATCGTTAAATGACTTATAAAATATAGGTTAGCCCTTCATATATATAAGCTTATGGTATGCTATGTACCTTACCTGTATTTTGCTAATGGACTGTTTCCCGTTGTTTACATTGTATGCAAATAGAGCAAAAAATGGATGGGAAAGCCATCATGATGCTCGCAAAAAGGGCGTCAAGGGATCAATTTGAAGCTTGTGGATTACTTGCCGTTTCTGATCAACTCAAATTGGCACACGTCGTCAGCGCTGCAGCGGATATGGATGACAGCAAGTTGAACTGTATGATCACTGGGGTCGTAAACCGAAAGAAACCCTCCAAGGCCCAGCTAAACCAACTAAGTGAAGTGAATCGAAGGATCTACAAGGCTAAGTGAGTAAAATTCTCTTATGTAATTTCTTAAATTCTAGAGAATTGAATCCCACTTCATTTTATCAAGGATCCCAAAATATCAGTTTGCTCTCCGCTGACCCCTTCCATTTGATATCTTCCTCACATGATAACAACAACCAGTGTTGGCAAATTAATGCCATGTTGATGTCTGATGAATACAGGTCAGTTTTTTTTATTATCCGTCTGACAATGCTGGGGCTTAAGAAGACATTGTTGGAGGTATGATACAGCGCTCATTTTTGTCTGTAATTCTCTTTCAGACGAAAAGCAATAAGAGCAGCAGCTGTTGACAAGTGGCCTGGAAATGAGATACCAAAGTTTAAGGCTAACAAATCAGCACTGAAAGAGTTAGATGAGTTAACAGACAGTCTTGTTTCTGATTGTTCATTTGACCCTTTGAATTTTGGCCGAGAGGGGATCAAGCAACATATAATAGATGTACTGAACGAAAGAAGGCGACATAGACGAAATGGTCATGATTATGCAATGGTAAGTTAATGAGCATTTTATTAACACTAAACTGGGTTGTCTAAAGATGTATACAAAAAAAGGCAACCAGTATGTTACTTCTGAGTTTATTCTTGCCATCTTGATGAACAAGAAAAGAAAGTAATGGTTACCCACCACCCAATATGAGCATGCAGCTTATTACTTCAAGGTTAATTCCAGTTGCCAACTTAATTGGCATGTGTGGCGGTACTATAAACTACATTTTGTAGCTTTATAGAGAACACATGGTGATATTACTAGTGTAGAACAATGCAACCAAATTTTTTACTTATAGGCTGATAAACGAACCCTTAAAAGAAAGTCCCTTGATGCCAGCGACAGCTCTAGTACTGACAAGAGTTCAGTTGAAGATTCATCAGCTGAAGCTCTATCAGGTGATACAGAGGAAGTGGAGGAATCAGATTCTGATGATGAAGGTATGTTTAATACATGACAACTGTTGAAAAATTATGAATTCCCTTACAAAAATCAACCCTCACTCTAATGTTTTTATGCTCATGATGAACTTGTTTACATAATATTCCCATGTTGATCTTGTGAGGCCTGGATACTAAAAATTAATGTAAGGTTTACATACCACATTTTGGTACATACTAGCCCATGCCTTTTTGCACTAACATAATGGACCTTAAGGGTTTGAAATGAAGTGTGCAGAGATCAGAGTTAATTCATTCTGGGGCAGTTGATAACAACTCGATTACCAGTAATTATTACTGTTTAAACTCTTGCAAACTGTTGACCTTCACTTCCAATTTTGAAAAAAAATTATGTTCATAACAACTGAATAAAACTTATTTGGCCTGTGACTAATGTATAATCAATAATATTCACAACCGGGCGGAAACCCTTAAATGGTAAAATATCTGGGTATATGAAGCAGCCAATAGAGGGGATAATTCAAATGTCACAAATTTTCATACTTGCATACCTCAGTGGTCATGTGTGCAAAACATTTGGCACTGTCAGGAGGAAAGAGTTGCCATCATATTTTTCTATGTTTTCTTTTCAGCTCTCCCAGATGGAACAGCCAAACTTATTGTGTGTGTAGCATACAATGCAATCTGATTGACAGACATACCAAGAAGTCAGTTAGTTTCTTCAGTCAAAGCTATGGGTATAAAACATGCCCCAAAAGAAAAGAACAGTTTAGTTAAAGTTCTTGCAGGAGAACTTGTAAAGAGGAACTATGTTAACATCATAGGAGACAAAAATAATGTTTCAAGGGATGACATAAAAATGTTGAAGCCATTTTAAATTTATTATTAAAGTGTTTATTTCCTCTTCACTCCATTACTCTTATAATAGTTTGTTCTATTTCCCTTTTTGTGCAGCTATAAACTTATTGGGTACATGGCATACAGGTGAATGCAATATTTGACCATCAGACATACAAAGAACTAGTTTCTTCAGTCAAAGTGATGGGTATAAAAATAATGCCCCCCAAAAAAAGAACAATTTGGTTAAAGTTGTTGCAGAAGAACCAATGTAAAGAAGAAAAAAAGGTTCAAGGAATATGACATAAAAAAGTGGAAGTCATTTCAATCTCACTATTTAACTGTTTAATCTAACTTTGTTGAGTTGTGAGTTACACGAAACAAATTACCAGTAAGCAGGTTGAGAAATGTAACATTCATTGATAATCAGTTTTGTTGGCATGATCCTACACTGTAAGTTACATTTTCATAATCTAAGTTTCCAAACTTCCGATTGGAGCTAATTGTATCATTAATTTTATTGTGTCATTAAAATTTGCATGTTTAGCTTGGTGTAATGGCTGTTTTTAATGTGCAGCAATGGCCTTAAGCATGCTATTTAACCTGCATGGTTTCCTCAAAATTCACTGGAATGTTTTACTTCTAGAATCCATCTGTGGAATAGTGCAAATTACCATTCATGATAAGACTCTGAAAATAATTGAAATTTGTGGATTAAGTTAATTTACCAACAACAACTCTATACATGGTTATTCTCAAAATAATTTCCTTCAATGGAACTAAAACATCATGAATGGGAAGTTTGATGGCTCCTTCCCAACAATGTTTTTTTTCAAATTCCATTAACAGTAATTTAATTCGAACCATTCATGGATATTATAATATAAGAAAACATTATGGGTTTGCCTCCACGGGAAGTGACAATTAACCAGCCACAAAGCTAGGTGGATATTTTCAAATTTCCTTTAACGGAATAAACTAAAAGATCATGAATGGGAGCTGGTTCCCTTTCCCAAAGGTGGTTGATTAAAAATTACCATTAATAGTACGGTAATTTGATTTCAACCATTCATATGAATTATAATATAGAAAACATTGATGGGTTTGCCTTAGTGGGAAGTGACAATTTTCCATTGTACGTAATTTAAAGTAACCTGAATGTTAAAACAACAGAACACATCATTGTTAGTTAATTCTACCATCAATGTTTAATAAGCATTTCACATAAATGTAACATTGTACAAAACCACAGGTGGAAAGTTAGCAATACCCATTTATGGGATTTGTACTAAACATTAAAGTAAATTTGCATTAAAAACATTAATGTTAAGTGTTCTGCTTTTACATTGATGGTTTTTTCCTTGGGAATTAACTAAATCCCATTCAATTTTACATTGATGATTTTTTGCAATTTTTTCCTGTGTTATTCTAGCGCAATGTTCGTTTTATTCAAGCGTGACGTTCGTGTATTGACATCGATGTCTGTTTAAGTTTGTCATTTGTTTTTAAGATAAACATATTTTTTTAAAGTTTGTCGTTCGTTTTTCAAGCTCAACATACGTCTTAAGGCCTTATATTTGTTTTGTTCAAGCGTGACATTTCGGTATTGTTTTAGTTTTTCATTGTTTTTTTAAACTTCGACATTCGTTTTATTGAAATCGACAAGTTCAACGAGCGTGATCGACTGAGGTCAATTGAGACTGGAAACGAACTTGAAAAGCTGGGCTGCCAGCCTCCCTGACGAGGAAATTGGCGGGAGAGATATCAAGATGGCGAACGTGGGAAACACAGCGCCAGCGAATACTTTAGAAAAGTGCAAAGCCCTCCTGCAAGAAGTCGTGACAGAGCTGAATTCAAGTGGCTCAAATTCAGAGGGAATCACCCCCAGACCTGGTTCTGAATCTAACGGTATTCATAACGAGCATCGGCGTTTGTTTGGCTTTCAATATTGTGGTGGTGGCCGTGGTCGGTACCACCCTTCCAGCAGAGGAGGACCACGGCCACTAAAAGCGTCAAAACCAAAGCGACAACCCACCTGGACAAGGACATTTGTCTGTTTGCCGAATAAATCCGCTGCCTTCCCTCCTACATTTGCAGAATATGCAGGGTTAAAAAAGGCAGGTTTGGGTGACAGGAAAATCACGCTTAATTTGGACTATGGTCCATTGGAAGTTGACCAGAAGTTGAAAGAAGCCTTTCCAAAGCTTGAAGACTCTGGTGGATATTCTCTGTTAAGAACACCTGAACGCGGCTGCCGAAATCTCACAATCATTGAGGGACCTTACAGCGCGGAGATACTAAAAGGGATCCATTGGACAGGGCAAAATTTTCATTAGGCCTCTTCAGAACGACTTGCCATTGACTGTGGATGCTGCAGTAAACCGTTCCGTGAGTCATATAAGCTTATTAAAGTTCTTGACTGGCATAAATCTTAAATCAGTGAAGTAGACGATTTTCGCCATAGAAGAACCATAACATACAGTTGTTATTGAGGGGTAATTTTTTATTGTGCTGAACAGATGTGCTCCTCAATCTCCTTTGGTTATTTTTTCTTCACTCTCATGGCAGCTGTGTACTGGGTGGTTGCTTATTCTTGCCCTACAGGGTGAGGGGAGAAACACTGCCAGGTGTTATTTAACAATTAGACTGAAAGCACAAGGTTTCTATGGTTTAGTAGTGGGCGGGGGGTGAAGGACCAATACAAGCCAGACGTCCATAAATCATGAGAGTGAACAGTCTAATTGTTTCTATAAAATAAACAAGTAACCTCTATTTGCCGTAGACAGTGTTTATAGCACAAATGCTAGTGGTTCCAAGCAAACAACTAAAACAAACATTTCAAATTGAACATAACTTTGTTAAGAATCCCAACTAACAGGAGGCAAACTGGTTGGCTACTTACAAGTGTGGCCAAGGATTTGAACTCGGGATTCCGGAGAAACAAATCCAGGTAGTGGTCAGAGCAGGACTCAAACCCAGGACCGCTGGATTGCAAGTCGGACACGCTGACCACTCAGTCACTCTGTGAGGTGTCTGTTCAACACAGAATGTTGTCCCAAAGTAGTCTGTCGAAAATAAATTAGAATGCCCTTGCTTAGCAAATCAGATTGTGAGTTTCCAAATAGTGTGAAGTTTTTAAGCCCTTAAGTTTGTTCCTAGTTCCTGTCCCCTGGCGCCAAGGTGGCGCATAGGGCCTCCACATGTGCTCTCCAACGATTCCTGTCTTGCGCTTTGGCGCGCACCTCTCCCAATTGACGTCCTTGGCTCCAGAGTTTCCATGTGGCTTTCGCTCTGGAGCGTCATGTTGTGTGCCACTCGGCCCCCAAGATTCGGTAGATTGCCTCTAATGTGTAAGGTTTCTGTAATCATTTCATTTTTTACGGGGTTAGGTGATTAGCCTAGCGCCCAACCCCCAACCTGGAGGACCAGGGGCTGTCCTTTGTCTGGTCTCTATCCCTCGACCAATCCGGCACGGTTGAACCCACCAGGGACTAGGTCCCCACCGGCATAGCTCTTGGGGTCATTGAGACACACAAGCTCCACCACCACGGCAAGGTGACAAGCCCAGGGTGAAGTATTCAAATAAATGAAAAGTTGGATGCTATTTTCATATAGTGGTGTTAGTTGTTAAATTATTCCTAGGTAGAAATAAGAAAAAGTAAACAAGTTAAATGGGTACCACCATTGCTCTGCCTCTGTTTTCCAATAATAGCCTGTTTAGACAGTTTCAGTCAAATTAGCAAGAAAATAACAAAAGAACTCTACTATAAGAATTTTTAATGCTTTTATAAATATAGCATATATACATTTCTAAATAGAGGGAGTACATTTTCTATGTTTCAGGATGACGATGATCTTTTGGAAACGTGCATAAACTGCGAAAAATTGATCTTCATGTCAGAACTTCCTGGTCACATTGATAGTTGTTGGTAAGTAAACAGGACAAAACACAGGAATTTAGAGTATTATTGTGAGTTTGAAGGCAATTGTTATCAATAACAGTAATTAATATTTTAATATAAATGTAATTTCAAGGACAAATAATATTAATTTTATTGTAACAACACGGATACATATGATTCATATTCTTAATATTTGCCAGGCATTCTGGAAATGAAGAAATACATCAAAGCAACAGTGAAAGTGATTGGGACACTTCTGACATCACAGTACTTTCAATCGGAACAACCAGTAGTAGTTGTACCAGTACCAGGAGTACTGCCAGTTGCCCCTCGGTTGGTGGTGCTTCCAGCACTAGCAGCACAAGCTACAGCCTTCCACAGATTGATGATGTCAGCACCAGCAGTAGAAGCCCCAGCATGCCAAGTTTCAGTGGTGCTTCCAGCAGCCTCCATTTGATTGGTAGTGGAAGTGCAAGCAACACTAGCCTCAGTGTCCCACTGAGTGGTGCTTCCAGCAGTCTCCAATCGTCTGGTAGTGGTAGTACAAACAACACTAGTCTCAGCTTCCCACTGACCGGTGCTTCCAGCAGTCTCCAATTAAGTGGTAGTGGTATTACTTGCAGACCATTGCTAAATACTGAAGGTAATTCAATGACTGGTATAACAAATTAGTTTCATGCACATTGACAAGATATCATGAAGGAAGACATATTCTACATTGACATAATTTCCCAGGCGAAACAGGGTTCATAAACCTTTCAGCATTTGAAATTCCATAACTTTCCATGACCTTTTTAATGATGTTCAGTTTTCCATGGCCTAAAGTTGACTATTTTATGGAAAATTGTTCACAACAACCTTAATTTTCTTTGATTTTACGGTTTTATTTTCTTAAAAAAACACAAAATAATAGCGAATTTATTTTTTGTACTTCAATGTCATTTTTCATGGCTTTCAATGGCCCATTCTAAAATTTTATGACTTTCCAGGTTTTCCATGACCCATAACCCTGCCCAAATTGTAATGGTCTGTAGTTGGTCATTCCTGCCGTATTTCCAATTTTATTACATCCTCACGATGTTCTCCTTTTTTGGTCTTGAGTTTCTATAGCATATTTGAAAGATATATTTCCACACATCAGAGAAGATGATTTGAAGGATGTATATCAGGATAATTTTCTGGATCTTGATGCTACTATAACAGAAATCTTGAACAAGTCTTCTGCAGGCAATGGCAATATTTGCTTTTATGCCTTTACACCCACACAAATACTTCCTTGGTTGAGACTTGAACAAGTGATAAGTTACTATACTTCGAAAACAAAATTACTTAACACTTATTGAAACACTGATTCTGAAAACACAAACTTCTGAAATAACTATAAAATAACATAAAAGTCACTACAGATATTTCAACATTTATAAGTCAGTAGTTTACCTAAGTAACAGGGTGACCGCAATTCAAGACATGTCGCAAAATGTGTACAGAGCTGACAGTAATTGAATGTGATGACTCACTTTTATCTACAGTCTTCTTCCTTGATGTGTAAGTTAACTGCACCATTAAAACAATATTGAAATTTGTAGTGAACCATTTTTTTTTATTTTCTTCTTTTGTGATACCCTATCAGATGTGAATTCCAAACGCAAGGAACAGATCTTATCAGTCCTCAAGCCTAAGAACTGTTTTCCACTCGCAATCAGTGTTAGACGAGAAGACATATTTGAAGACAGTATACCCTTTTTCAAGAAAAGGGATTATGACATCAACAAACCTGTAGTTGTCCGGTTTGAGGGTGAAGCAGCTGTGGATGGTGGTGGACCTGGGAGGGAGTACTTCACTCTACTTCTCAAATCTCTTCTTTCACCACTCACACAATTTAAGCTGTTTGAAGGTACCAGTTGTATTGTGCAACCATTGCACAACACAGATGCCTTACGAGCAAGCATGTTTAAAGTGGCCGGTAGAATGATAGCTGCAAGCATAGTCAATGGTGGCCCATCATTTCCCCACCTGTCACCAGCCGTATACAAGTATTTGACATCACTAAGGATTGAAAACGTACTTGCTGACATAACAAGGGATGATGTGGTGGACTACGACATCCTTGAGGCAATTGACAAGGTGTGTATGAAATTAGAGCCTCAAACCATTAAATTGGCCATCCTTAAAGGAATAAACTGAACACACTTTCTTTGAATCATTCCAGTCTTTCTTTGACTAACTTGAATGAGTAGAGTGGCCAAACTCAAACCCTTAAGGGTGCTCTGATTTTGGTAATATAGTTAATTTCATTAGGCCCTTCAAGCCAGTACCAGTGATAATGTAATAAAGTCTCAAAGCATTTTTTTCCAGGTTGAGACTGCCACTGTGGACAACATGAAAGATGTCTATTCTGAAGTCCAAACTCTTCTTGCAGAAGCAGGCTTTCCCAAAGTATTGTCAGTGTCCAATAAGTTGGAGGCAATAACTGCATTATGCGTGCACTCTGTCATCTTGTCAAGAAAGGCTGAGCTAGACCAGTTTGCTGTTGGTCTTGGTCTTGGACCTGTCCTTGGACTGGCCAAGAAGTACCCTGATGTACTGAAGTCCCTGTTTGTCAATTGCTCAGAGCCTGGATCTGCCAGTGTTACACCAGCAGCATTTAAAGGCTTGCTGGTTTTCGAAGGTCTACAGGATAAAGTCAAAGAGTTCTTCCTAGAGTAGATAGATAACGAAGGTAGAACATACTACAGAGACCTTTTATTTATTTATTTTTTTATTTTTTTTTGGGGGGGAGGGAGGGAGGGAAGGAGGGAAAGGGATATAGTCAGATAAAATAAAAATTGTCCACATGTACCAGCCATCAGTACAGGTGGCCAGTGTACAATGCAACAGCCATTTTAATAATGCCATATTGTTAAGTACTGTAAGTTTAGCAATAAACCACATTTTGATCCTTCAACTTGCTTGAAACAGTGTTATAAATGATAAAGATGAAATGTTCATTTGCCACGAATGTGGGACAAAGAAAAAATCCCGACACCAATCAAACCCATGACCTCTGGGATACCGGTTGGGCGCTCTAGACCTAGCTATTGAGAGGCTTCGTGAGCTTGGGCCTTTCCTTTGTTGATATGTGAGCATTTGTACCATTGCCGATGATAGTTTTCAAGTTTATTTAGTGATTTAACCCATTGTCTCCCGTGCCGGCCGTAACCGGCCGTGCGAAAACCCACCCCCAATTTCCCGTGCCGGCCGTAACCGGCCGTAAAAAGGCAGGTCAGGACAATTGCCCCTCCTACCCTCCCTGAAGATATTTTGGTCCTCCTATTGTTCTATTGTTGTTAAGGACAAATAAACCAATGAGAATGGACCTACTGAGCATATTTTTAGACGACTTTAGGGGTCCTAGAAAGATGGTTTTTCGTCTTAAAATCATGCGCTCGAAAAGCGCAGGTAATCATGGCGCGTTGCACCACAAATCTACAAACTTCCAGGGTCTTGTTTTAATTCCTAAAACGGAGAAATTGCTTCTTTGGCATTTAAAATGAAAAGGAAAAACATAAATCGATGTTTTGGTGGTCTCAGAATGGAAGACCAAGGTGAATGGAGTCCTCAAACCTTTCTGGAGGAAAATTTTTCCTTCCTTCAACCGCGGCGAAAACAAGGCGATCGTTGCACTTTCAAGTGAGTTTTGAATACAGATCGCGGATTTAAAGCAGCTGCCTGGACTTAAGAAAACAAAAATGGTAATGTAGAGTATTAGTTCTAAGTCGAATTTAGCATTTACCACGAATGGCAAAGCCACGGCCGATAAAATAACTTCAAAACTTGTAGGGAAAAACTCACGCTTTCGCTTTAGCGTGAATAATTAATTTGAACACGCGGTCATGCGGTAAATCACGTCCGTGAAATTTTGAACATTTTTGTGCTTTTAGATAAGTTTTTTTGCCTTGTGTTGAATGAAAATTTATTGTTATTGAACTCCCTGTCATGTTTCTTTCATTTGGTCCCCTTTATTTCGGAATTTTAGGTTTTAAAAGTGAACAGTATTTTGTCACGCTGAATTTCTGCATATTTAATTTACGGCGACTGCCGTGGTTTGTTTGTCTTGTGTATTCGCTTCCCTGAAATATATTTTATTGAGCCTTGTTCAGCTTCTACAGAACTTTTGAGGAAAGAACTAGGTGGGCACTAAATTTACACAGTTGAAAAACGATTTATCTCAAGATAATTGGCTTGTTTTTGTCGTGTTTTTGATGTACAACTTTCATCTTTCTTTGGCCGCACTGTATAATTTCGTCGGGTGGCGAAAAAATTATCTGAATTTCGTCTTTTAAATTGGTTTTTACTTGTGTTTTTCACCTTAATGGTCTGGTGTTTTCTTAAATGTTACGTTACAGTAAAAGAATGAAAATTCTGTTTTACTCGGTTTACTTTGTCCTCTAAAGTCAAAAATTAACTCATTTTTGGGTATTCAATTTTCTTGGGTTTTGTCGCGCGGCAAAGGAAAAAATATAATTTCTTGTTTTCTTACAAGTTAAAGACATCAAGTTAAGTTCTTCCTGTTGATATTTTTTAATATTTTGGCTGTTCAGTTATTGAACTTTCAATAAACGAAGTCTTGAAACCTGACCTTGTGTCTGTGGTTACTGCGCATATGGTTTATTTTTTTGCTTTCGCTCGCTCTGAAATATTCCAAAAAACGCCAGGAAATTAGGGGTGGGTCGCGGACAGTTTGATGCGGGGGTCAATGGGTTAAACATTATTTATTGTGGATATTTTGAGATTCGGGCATTTTTTTCCTTTGATTTTGCCTTAGTAGCCCTTATTGTTTTAAAAGCATATCTGTTAAGTAACAGATCAGCTAATCCAAAATTATCTCTTTTTTGTACAGCTGACAGATTGCCAGATCTCTTACTGTTCTGCACTGGGACTAATCAGATACCACCATTAGGGTTTCACGATCCTGATAAAATAACTGTGCTTGAGCTTCAGCCAGAGTGTGGACCCCTTCCAAATGCCAATACCTGCCCCCAGGAATTGGAACTACCACGCATACATGAAAGTTTTGAGGTTTTTAAACAAAGCTTAAACAAAGCTTTAGACATCCAAGGTAGTGGTTTTGGTATAGTGTAGTTTTGTGCCAATTACGGACTATAATTACTACAGTTTATTGTTGTGTTAAATTAAGGGCTTTGAAGAGTAATCACATGGTTACAAAATAGTGGCATGGTTAGAATGACAGCAACCTGCTGGGTTTAATCTCTTATGACAGACGATCGTCATTGCAATGATTCATTTAATATGCTCTTAACTGTTCTACAAAAATTTTAAGATTGTTATATTATAAATCAATATACAGTTTGAAATTACAGTCACACATTACAGCACATTCGTATTGCAATATTTCACATTTTAAGAAATACTGAATAACTTGCATGCAGATAGATGCATGATTACAGTTACACATTGTCAAACATAATGTTAAACTTCAACTCCCTGGGAAAGGGAAGAAAAAATTGTTATCAGAGAGCAATGTATTGTTCGCTAGTTTTCCACTGATAAGCGTGTAAGAGTGGTAAATGTTTATACTACAATGTTTCATTGTCATTGTTGATTCTTTCGAAAAAAATGAGTTCAGTTTGAGAAGTAATAAAAACTCCTACATGTATATTCATATAGTTGGAGCTATCTTTCTTTATGTATGACACTTCTTCTCTTTTCCTACAAGAATATTATGCAATAATAAGCATTTCATTAAATGCACTTTACAGATGTGTATATGAAGCTTTTCTTTTCTGCCTTAAGTTCAGGTGTCATAAAAGGTCTACTTGGAGCAGTACGAAGGATCACACAAGTTTAGACATTAACCCTTACGAGATTGATGAATGAATTTTGTGTTGGTCATACACAGAGAGTAGTCTAGAAATGTTTTAATTTTGTTACTCACGACATGCAAACATTGGGTTGCTGTTCTTTTTCCAAACAGCCTTGAACAAAAGACAAACTTCTCATGTATAGATCAATACCATGACTATCGCTGACATCCATGGGATTTATTGAAGCTTTCAGCTGTTCATAGTCAACTTTGTTCAATGGGCAATTGACAGGAGGAACTTCAACGCCTTCCATTTCAGCACCATCCCACTGGTTGCATGGTAATGGCCCATTCCAGTCAATGCCATAAGCCTCAATCTAAAAGTATTAAACAGGAAAAGGTAAAAAGGTAATTGAGGAGGATGCTAACCGGTGTTCAGTTCATCATGTATTGGCTTTATTTCCATGTATCAAAGAAAGATTCACATGCTTACTCTCTGTGGACAACTTGAAATAGACTAAACCAAAATTTTGACTGGCGTTTTCACATGTTTCTTGACAAACAAGACATACTATCATGATATTACAACAGTAACTCAACAATGCCAGGGGAGGGTGGTTAAGTGATATGTCCAGCCTCTTAGGAGTGGATTCTGGCCAGAATAACAAGAGAGCAAAATTAATCAGCAGGTTTGTGATAAAGGTCTAAAAACCAGACAGGACTTTTTTCTAAATTGGTACTTCTATTGTTTAATACATGTACTTTGCATGATTGGCACATTTGTTGGAAAAAAATAACTAATAGTGTATAGTGTTGTGTTGTACTGGATTAAACATCTATAGACTTTTTGTAAAGATTACTTTGTGAGAAAATAGGGTAAACTGGATGATATTGTTTGTAGTTAATACATTTTATCCAACAACTGCTTACTTTTAAAATCTGGGTCTGTTGCAGTTTACTGACTTTATTAAAATTTCAATTCAATAACTCGGAAATTGGAGGAAATGAAATTACTCAGTACCTCTGTAAACAGTTCCTGGGCAACAGTTAAGTTTGAATGAGCCACACTATTCATTCCTAGCATCCACAACTGAAGTGGAGTACGGCTTCCACATGATGAAAGGCCATGGTGGTTCCAAGCTGATACAAAATTCTTGAGTGCAGCATTATACCGTGGTATAAAAACAAAATGAAGACAGAAGATATGGATCTCATTGTCTGGACTAAGCACCTCACAAACTTCCAGATGGTAGAAAAGGTTGTAAAAAAGATATGTTACTTGATTATACATGTCCCTCCAAAGTCTCTCAATTCTTTGGTTGTGCACACTCTGCCCTGCTATCATGCTGCCTCTGTTAGGACCTCGCTCAGGGTGGGATAGCATGAACAGTGACACACCAACATTTTCCCCACCCTTGTCACTCCGTACCCTCGAGGGCAGACCATATTGCAAAATAGCCTCTTGGAAAAGATTCAGCACTGTCTCAGATTTATTGTCATTTGAACATTTCAGGTAGACAATAGTCCGAGAAAAACCACCTATCCCTCCATGAACCACCAGTTTCCACCTATAAAATATAATAAACACCGTTCCAGTTGTACTGCCTTGGTTAAACAAAAGCTAGGGGGAAGCTGCACGGCCATGGTGTGAAAGGCAGATTTCACCAATTTGAAATTAATAAAATACTGCACTTAATAAGTTCTTAAGACATCAGAATAAACAATTAATGAAATGGTGGTATTATTCCACCAGCTATTGAAAATGGCAGTTATGACCAGGTAATGAAATTTTGTTGTGAAATGGCTGTCATAGTATTTTCTCAAAGCACAAATACTCTTAGAAAGTTGTGCTGCTTTAAATGTATTGAGTAGTTGGGGAAATTCATACTTCTTGAAGTTGTTTGGAAAGCTTTGTATGGAAAGTCTCGTGAAAGCAATTAAGGTACATGCATTTTGTAATCTTGACTCACCTGATAAGCTTGTGGTTGCCATCTATATGCCATAGTGCATTAGGGCTTATCACATTGTACTATCGTCTTTCGGTTACATGCAGCCACCCCATCACGGTTCCCTTGGGGTCAACTCTTCTCATGCTTTCTCTCACTCGTGTCTGCTGAATAAACAATCCGCTTGATCTTAGGTGACCCAAGACCATACGGTAACCAGAGATGGGATGCTGCTGTTTAATATCAAGGATAATACTGTCGAGTACGTTGTTGTCAATGTTAGAAAAAGAATGAGAAACTGACATGTCAAAATCCCTCAGTCGTCTGTGAATAGTTGCCACTGATACATCAAACATACGAGCCATGTCCACTGCTTTAAACCCATAATCACTCAAATATGATAGCTGGCTTTCGGTAATGATTAGCTTCGGCCTACCAGGCGAGGCTCTTTGCTCAGCTTGTGCATAGAAACGAGTGCTTTGCAGGGAATCTCGTTTTTCTGTTAGCAAATCGGCAACATTTCTGAGCTTTGTTATCTTAGATTCCTCTATCATATGAACAGAAGCAAGGCGCACATCATGGTGATATAACAGGTTTGCATGAGTGTATAAATCGTCAAAATCGTGCTCTAAGCTCTCTTCGTCGCTGCTGTTACAGGAGGACAGGACTTCTAAAAGCGATCGAACCCTAGAAAGGAAAATTTCTTTCACTGATGGATCAGACATGCTTTGTCAGGCACACTATTCCCAAGGCGTTCCTAAAAAAGTTCGCGCTCGTTCCCAGTTCTATTGTACTTCGCAAACGAATGAATGACAAACTGGAAACAAATGTCACGCTTGAGTAAAACAGATGGCTATTTAAATAAAACGAATTGGCAAAAAATTGGCAAAATCTATGACACTACACGAACTTCACTCTTGAATAAAACGAATGTTGAGCTTGAAAAACGAACGACAAACTTAAAAAAATATGTTTATCTTAAAAACAAACGACAAACTTAAACAGACATCGACGTCAATATACGAACGTCACGCTTGAATAAAACGAACACTGCGCTAGCATAAAACGAATGTTGAACTTAGAAAACGACTATTGAGGTTAAATAAAACGAATGTTGAACTTGGAAAACGACTATCAGGGTTAAATAAAACGAATGTTCAACTTGGAAAACGACTATCAGGGTTAAATAAAACGAATGTTGAATCTGAAAAACGAAGGTCGTCTGTAAAAACGACTAATAAATTGAATTTTGATAGGAAAAACGCGCCATACACAGACGATATGACTTACATTCTGTGCAGAATATCGAATAGAAAACGCTTTGAAGAACAAGATAGGCCACAATCTGTGAGTGTGTGCGATTCACGTGACCAAATGCTAATGACCTTATGTAACAAGGTACGAATTGTCCAATAAAATAAAAACAAAAGAAAATGCCATGTTGTGAAATCTCACAACAAATTAAGCACCAGTTAGATTCAGTGTTGAAGTAACATGCATACGGTTAAAAACGCGCCTCGTTGGCTATCTATCATCTCATATCCAACGCGCGCTCATGGAATAATTGTTAAATATTCCCCGAGACGAAGTCGAGGGGAATATTCACCAATATTCACGAGCCTGAGGCGAATAATTGTTTTAGTATAATTACTCAGGTGATTATAGAAATTCCTAAATAAAGGAGTGCTAAATTTTACCACAATCGTTGCTTATCTCGCAATCTGATTGACTAATTTGCCATTTTCGATAAGAGTCCAACCATGCTGCTCATGTCAAGGTGTCGCGCAATGCCTTTTTCAGCTCGCGCTCTGTAAAAAAAAACAATTCTTTGACGTTGATATTGTGGCGAAAAACAAATGGAAATGTGTATTATCGTGGTCTGTACTCTTATCGACGACGAGTACGCGTCATTACTATTTTCCCAAACATTTTTTTCTCGTTGTTTCTGCCTGTTGAGCGAGTTTGCAAAACTTTTTGAAAGAAAAGTCTGACGCATACAAGTAGCTCATTTGCATAATGTACCGCGTGCACCTTCATCATTCCGAGTAAACTTTTCACTGGAATTTAAATGGTTTCTTAGTTACATTTAGCACAATTTCACATCTTACCTTTGAAGAGTGTCATTCCGAACTTTGTGGCGTGTTTGGTATTCCACGGAATGGCATTTTCTTTCATTAAATTAATTTCCTCTCCAGGCACATCCACAAAACGTGAGGCGGCCGCTATAATCACTTCCGCGTCAAGTCATTGTACAGCACGCTGGAGTTCTGAAGTGTTCGTGTCCGAAGTTCAAGTCTGCTATGATTTGTGCCCATTCCTTGGCAGTTGCAGAGCAAGAACTGTGTCTTCCAGAGTTTTTGTCCCTAGTTGGGAAGAAAAGGAACGAGCCTGATCCTTATCAACTCGTGGGAGTTGATTTACCAAGATCCGCAGGAAATAAACCATCTACAAAAAGGAAAGGCAAAGCCAACGAAAAAAGAGCGCCGCTTATGGAGATTCGGCCCTCCCCTTCAGCTACCGCAACAAACAGCCTTCCGGTTGACGATTCCAGCTCCATGGCAGCTTCTGCCCTACTAGCCTTGTCGGGATCCAGGTCCTCGCCTAGGGAAGACGACTATTTCTCCTTGAAGTCTCTGGAGGGTACCCAAGTCAGAATGTGTTACGGCTGTAGCCAGGCTATACGAGTACCGCCAGAAGTACCCCCACCTCCAAATGACCTGTGTGTCGTTAACAAGGAATTCAGATCTTACAGGAAGGCAGATGGATCACTTAAGGTGTCCATTGAGCGTCAAAATTGCCACTACCACCTAAAGCAAGAGTCCATTCAAAGAAGACACCCAGACTTCATTCCATCGGCTGTAAGAATTCCACCCCATATTAGGTCAAATCTGACAGCAGTGCACTGGAAGTGGCTGGAAACCAAATTTCAAATGATGGTTTAAGTTAGGATTCATTTGCCACTGCAAATGAACTGGAACGGTGACATTTAGCTGAGTCATTTGAACTAAACCATTATCCTCGGCAACGTTTGGCCATGCACATATCTTCATTTACGTTGAATTCGTTTGTTGTATTAAGCCTGAAAAGGATTGAAACGTCTGCACATGAAATTTAAACCTTTAACTTGCTCTTGGATGAACTCGTTGTGTTAATTTAAGGAGACACCTGTTCAATTTTCGAAACATCTATGTGGCTGTATGCAATTGGGGGAACTTGTTTTTACCTTTTAGAAAAATTTATTTACACCCCCAGCCTCTCAGTTGTATGACGCATGTTGGATTGTTTTTATATAGTTGATTTAGTCAAAAAAGCAAAACAAAACAAAACGCTGATCGCATGATGGTTACACACAAATAGCAAACCTCACCAGGCTTCGCTGATCTTTGAGAGGGGCAATTCGATCTGACCTGCACACTTAACCGATTTTCAATATTGTATCAAAAACAAAAAACATTGACAGGGTGTGCAAAGGTTGTGACAATAGGGTAAGCAATCCAAGTTTACTTCCGTTTTTGAGTCGATTCGTCATTAGCCTACTTATCAGAGTATCGGAGATTTCGTTTTTGTGGCGTGAGCGGCTAAGAGTTGATCATGTTATTCGGTTTTACCTGTAAAAAAATTCCTACGCCCATAACAATCACTCAATCAGTTTTGTGCTTTTGGTACATTTAATAGCAGTCATGTATGCGTTATACCAGGTTAAATCAAGAGCTTCTGGGAAAACCTTGCTCCATTTCTCCTGACTAGAAATTTTATGGTTAATTTTGCATCCACCAGTTTTTGATAAGCCAGTCTGCTGGACTTTTTCGATTTTAAAAAGGCGGTTGTGAAAGACTCTTGTTCTTTACAATTTAGTGGCATACTAGTTGGTTTTTGATTTTTCCAGAGCTCTCGGAGGGTAGATGTAATTCCATAAAGTGTCAAAGGGCAAACCTTGGTATGATACTTGCTTTCAAATTCTGTTGGTGACAAGAAAGTACTTGGTTGTTCCTTAACTATTTGATTCACATGAGAAATGCCCATTTGATGCCAACTTTTATAGAAAACTGGTTTGTCCATAACTCTAACCAAAGAATTATACCATAAGATTTGAGTGAGAAAAGACTACCGTTTCTATTGAGCCTTGATAATTCAATTCAGACCATATCTCGAGAATCTCTTTCAGAAAGGGGCTAAGATTGTCAGCAAGCTTCTTCGAGTCTTTAACATCAAGATTGCCCCTAAAAACAATTTGGCCACAAAGTTTTTCGAGCTCAGCGTTAAAAAAGAGTTTCCATTTCCCCTTGTTACTTTCGTCCAGGTACTTTCTTATCCACACGGACTTAAGGGCTTTATTGAAAGAGGCAATATCAATCATTCTAAGTCCTCCATTGCCATAGTTTTGGGTGATAACGTTTCTCTTGATTTTATCCCCTTTACCGTTCCAAAGGAAATAAAAAAAGAGGTCATTTATTTGTTTTATAATTTGAGAATCGATTTGAAGAGGCAACAAAAGATGAGTTACTTGAGAGGCAGCCAAACTTTTAAGGACTGTTATTTTCCCGATAAGGCTTAGTCTACGAACTGTCCAGCAGCCCAAGCAGTTTCGCATTTTTTCAATTTTTTCGAAGAAATTAAGTTTGGTTGTAATTTCCGGGTCAGTTGATAGCCAAACTCAGAGCGCTTTAACTTTTGTATTTTGCCAGTTGAAATCTTTTTCAGGGTACAGTTTTTCACTTTTACCAGCACAAGAACCTATCCAAAGAGCTTCAGTCTTTTTACTGTTTAGTCTGAGGCCCGAAACTTTCTCGAAGCTTTCCAAGACCCTCAGGGCTTCAGAGAGTGACTTTTCTGAGCCGTCAAGAATTAAAGTGGTGTCGTCAGCATATTGGCTTAATTTAATCTCAGTATCCTTAACCAATAAGCCTTTTATGTCTACATTTTTTCGGATTGCTTTGGCCAAAATTTCGGCTGGAAGAATAAAAAGGTAAGGGGAGAGAGGACAGCCTTGGCGGACACCCCTGTGGACCAAAAAGAAGTTGCTTGCCCAACCGTTGTTCATAATACAGCTTTCGATGTTGTTGTAGAAGATTTTAAACCATTGGACAATGGAAGGGCCAAACCCAAAAGAAATAAGTGTTTTTTGTATAAAAGGCCATTCCAATGTGTCAAACGCTTTCTCAAAGTCAAGGAAAAGTAGAAGTCCAGGAATCTTTTTAGCAGCGGTGTAATTGACAACGCTGTCTATTAGACGTATGTTCTCTCCTATGAACCGTCTTTTCAAAAAGCCAGTTTGGTCATTGTTTATCAGTTTGTGGAGATGGGTCTTCAAGCGGTTTGCAATCACTTTTGTAGCTATCTTATAATCACAGTTTAAGAGTGTAAGCGGTCTCCAGTTTTTCACGTAGTAAAGTTCTTCACTCTTCTTGGGAATAAGTTTTATTATACCCCGTTTTTGAGATATATACATCTGGCCGATCTCGAATCCGTAATTTAAAGCTTCTAGCAGAGGTTTCGAAACTTCGTTCCAAAACATTAGGTAAAATTCAGAAGGCAAGCCATCTGTTCCCGGGCTTTTGTCTGGTTCCATATCTTTCAAAGCATTAAGACATTCCAGTTCTGTTAACAAACCTTCAATGGAATCGCGTTCTTCATTGCTTAAAACGGTGTCATTCTCCGAGAAAATTTCAATTTCTGCAGGAATCGAATCAGTTTTCATCTTAGAAGAATAAAGATCCTTAAAGTGCCTATGACAGACTTTTTTTTATTTTCTGGTTAGATTCTACATTAAGTTCTGATGTGAAAAGCGAAAAAATTTTCCTTGTAGCAATTTTTCTTCACCGCGTTTCAGCCGTTTGAAAACGTGAAATTTCACTTCCGGTTGGGTCAAAAACCGCGCAAGGAGGGAAACTGGGGATAGTTGTGTTGTGACGTGTCACCGGGAACACATTGCTTGTTGCCTCCATATTTCCCCTTGTCGTCACTGCGAGTATCTGCTGGAAGATGGTCCACCGTTGCGTTGTTTATGGATGTGGAAATGTTAAAGACAAAGAAAAGCAAATTTCATTACATCCCATCCCATTTTATAACGATCAAAACCCAGAGGCAGTCAGGAGACGAAAGAAATGGATCGGTTTTGTGTCAAAAACCAGGAATAAATGGACTCCAAGCCAGCACTCCGAGGTTTGTTCGGCGCATTTCACAGACGATGATTTTACCTACTTCAGGCGACTTAAAAGGGACGATATCGGCGTATGTGTAATACCAACAATCCACTGGCCGGAGAAAGCTGAAAAAAGTATGACAAAGAGAGAAAAACGAATGGTAAGTTAGTTACATCACACTTACATTCCACGTGTTCCTGAATGCTTTTTCGTATGACATAGCTTACACTATTAAATGTCCATAATTTCTGTTAACTGAAACCATCCAAGCGAGTGTAAATAGGTCCATAAAGTTTCATAGCCTGATTGAAATATTTTGCAAAATACAATGTACACTCGTTTTCGCCGGTGATGACAAGGTAAAGCTAATTTACATTTATGTATTCCCGACTGTATTACATAATATTATGGGCTAGATTATTTTATCCTTGCAACTTTCTTTTCGATTTTCGTGGCTTAACAGAACTAAACGTTCCCCATTTAGAAATGGTTTACTCTCATACAGGGTCAACTTTATGTCAGATTTGGTCAATATAAAAGCATGTATACATTTGTTGGCTTATTTGGTTGACAATCCACAAAGACCGAAAATGGCGCTGGGTTTATGTAGGCTTATTTTAATTTCATGAGATGGTGGTATTATTATTATTATTATTAGATGCAAACTTATGATCAGTCTCTTTCAATAATATTTTCCCTATTTGCACACAACTTCTGTGTTATGGTCTCCAATGCAATATTTTCATTGATGTAAATTAGAATTTTTTGATTTGTCTTAAATTGAAATATTTTTATTTTGTAATTTTTAGATTTTGAAAGAAGCTCTATCTGGCAAAGGTGCATCAACGAGTAGA
The DNA here is from genome assembly GCA_964020085.1 of Micromussa lordhowensis. Classification (NCBI taxonomy): domain Eukaryota; kingdom Metazoa; phylum Cnidaria; class Anthozoa; order Scleractinia; family Lobophylliidae; genus Micromussa; species Micromussa lordhowensis. Next base: position 33,537,089 of record OZ026602.1, on the reverse strand, counting down.
GAAGAGGTTGCTGTCATTGGTGATGAAGGTGATGGTGACAAAGGTGGTCTCAGTGCAGGGGGTGATGGTAATGGTGGTGTGGGAGGCGATAATGATGGTGGCACAGAAAATGATGTTGATCCAGACAGCATAGAAGGTTGTGGTGATGATGGTGGTATAGGAGGTAATGGTGGTGAAGTTGTTGGTCTTGATGGCTCTTCTGGTGATGTCCATGGTGGTGCTCAAGACAGTAGCATAGATCTTGTTGCAGATATTGAAGTTTTGTACCTCTAGTCAGGTAGTAAGTCCCTAATACTAATCAGCTCAGTTAAACCTGTTCTCTCCATAAATTCTGCGGGTACAATGTTCTTTTAACACCGAGTGCAGTTCCAAGAAAATATCCATACTCCCCCACAGAAGGGAATGGAATTTCCTGCGGGGGGGGGGGGGTGGTTTTGCAAGGCCAAAAAATTTAAAGAAACACTTGAGGCTTAATTGGAATTCCCAGAGGGGTGGGGGGGGGGAGTCTTAGAAAAAATGCCTTCCATGTGGGAGGTATAGATATTTTGTGGAATTACACAATGTTTAAAAAACTCTTTTACCCACTTCTGTATTTGATATACAGTAGCAGGCTTCAGCTGTACATGTAAGAACATTGAACTATTTTAAAATAAAATTATAAATTGAATATAAAAATGTCTTTACTCTGGAAACAATGATTAAATGTTTGTGTTATTTTTAAGGTTAATTATTATTCAGCGTCCTCGAAGCCTTGAAAATTTTCACCCTCAGCTGCATATTCCATTCTTATTCTATTGTATGCACATGCAGGTAACGGAATCCTTTTCCCACCTAAAAATCCATGGACCAGTTGTGTGAACTCTCTGTAGGCTACTCCACGCAAAAACCTTCAAAAAATGAATAAATAACATTAGTTTTATTTTTGAGGAGGGGGAGGGGGAGGGGGAGGGGATTTCTGGAATGTTGAGATAAAAATCGCAATGGCAATTATCAGTGGCGGATATAGGGAAGAGGTCTGCCCCCCCCCTATATTGGGTAGGAAAAGAAATGAGAAGGGAAAAAGGCCAGCAGGGCAAGTAAATCAAGACCTGGATCCGCCAGTGATTAATACTCGTATACACTGTAAATTTAGATTAATATAGATTTTAAAAACATCAATTATGCAAGAACACGAAGCATTAGATGAAATGAATAAAATAAAAAATACATAAAGATAGCTCTAAGCAAGCTTTCCGTGGACAAATCTTAGTTGCATGAATACCATGACGAGCGACAAACCGGATGTCATGTTTGTGATATGTGTAAAGAAACAGACCTCCACAAAATGGAACTTCGCCAGAAAAAAAATCTTACCTTTGTTCTGATCCAGTCTGGCGATATTTTCGTCCATCGATCGTTTTATACTTTGCAGCAGCCGAACGCAGTGACCAGTGGTTCAAACAAACGGCGTTGAAACCGGGATGCATTGTAACGCATCGTGGAGTTGTCTCGACTTCCCGAGAAACGGCATCACTTGACAGAGATTCTACACATTTCTCTATTTCCTGGCAGCAAAGGCACTCTCCAGCATTTTGCAACCGCTCCAGCGAACAGTTACCACATCTACACCTACAAGAGTATAAAAACACTTGTCTCAGGAAGAATTATCGGTTATCGATTCTAAACATGACATCGATCAGTCGAAGCTACAATAGTTGTGAGCTAAATTCTGATGAGTTGCTTACCAAGCGTCCAGACCTTCGATGTTATCAAATCTATTTTGTAACGCCTGGTTCCTCTGTTCGGCCTCAGATACTTCTCTGTTGTATTCGGCGATCCAGTCATCGTCTGCCAATGGTTCATCCATGTAAGGACCTTCTGGTTCTGAGTCGAACGCATTTGATTCCTCGAGAATCGCACTTTCAGTATCATACTCGACGATCACCTCCGCCGTCTCCAATGACTCAGAATCGCTGCTCTCCTTATTAAAGTCAAATTCAACAGATCCCTGGTAGCCTGACATCTTATTATTTACACTTAGCGAGCTTTGGCGAAGAAATAGACTGAAATTTCCCGGTTGTTGACGAGTATCGTCCCGTAAATCTCTCACTTCTCTTTTATTGTGATTATCAATGTGTTCCCGGTGACACGTCACAGCACAACTATCCCCAGTTTCCCTCTTGGCGCGGTTTTTGACCCAACCGGAAGTGAAATTTCACGTTTTCAAACGGCTGAAACGCGGTGAAGAAAAATCGCTACAAGGAAAATTTTTTCGCTTTTCACATCAGAACCTAATGTAGAATCTAACCAGAAAATAAAAAAAAGTCTGTCATAGGCACTTTAAAGAAATACTCGCATTCATGAAGGATTTCCTTATCTGTGGTTGCAAAGTCGTTTTCACTTTTCTTTAAGCGATTGATTGTTCCCTGTCTATAATGTCGTTTTTCAAGATTTAGGAAGTATTTTGTGTTTTTTTCTCCTTCATTATGCCATCGGGTTCTCGACCGTAAAATGGCACCTTTTGTACGATACTCAATGATTTCTTCCATCTCACCTTTACGATTATCAAGTTTTGACTGTAGCAGTAATTTTTGTGAGTCGCTTAGGAGAGTGTTTTCATCCAATTCTTTTTCTAAACCTGTTATTTCTTTGTAGAGGATATCCTCACAGAGCTTAGTTTTGTTGTTTTTAGCTGCTGCATATGATATGGATTTTTCTCTTACTTTCATTTTGATCATCTCCCAAAGCAAGGCTGGATTAACCGAATTGTCAGACTGGTATTCGCTTTTTGTTTGGTAAATAGTTTTTTTGATTAAATTCGACTATTCCTCCTCATTCAAGAGCGAGGTGTTTAGCTTCCAAAAGCCTCTTCCTCTTGGGTTGTAGTGTAGGGCTATTTTAAGCAATATCATCGAATGATCGGTTTTATACCCGGGAACAATGTCTGCCAATTTAGATTCCTTCACCAAACCTTAGCAACAAACGTATCGCTAGTCAAAATGGGATACAAAGATGACATTAGGTGTACATTTTGCCATGACGAAGCTGAACATTTTACGCATCTTTTCTGGTTCTGCAGCAAAGTAGAACTTTTCTGGAAACACCTCATTGTTTCTCTAAAGGACCGTAATTTTTTATCCAACGACTATCTTCTTAACAATCTTGTCGCCTTGGGTCTGAAGCCTGACACTTCCAAAAACAAAGCTACAATTAATTTTGTTCTGTTGCTTGCGAGATTCTATATTTGGCTTTGCAGGAGCAAAGGAAATATTCCAACTATTGAAAATTTTAAGCCTTTTTAAAAACAATATAAGAAAGAAATTGAACCTTTCTCTTGTTAGTAACCTTTTACCAGTTCAAGGTCTCTCTCTCTCTTTTTACACTTTCCTTCCTATTCCCTTGCTTCAATATTCAAAGTATCTAAAGTTTCAATTTCAGTCAATCGGCAGGGAAGATATCTTTAATCTTTCTTTTTTTCTCCTTTGAGCTGGAAACTCGTTTCAGTAGAATTAATCATACATCCCCGCCCCTTTTTCACAGTGGACATGGATATATTAAGACTTGAGTATTGAATTGTTAGTAGCATAAGTATCCTCTATTGTAAGTATTGTAAGTGTTGTTTTGTAAGTAGAGGAGTATTGTTAGTAACGTAAGTATCGCACATTGTAAGTAAGTATTGTAAGTGTTGTATTGTAAGTAGAGTAGCATTGTTAGTAGCGTAAGTATCTCACATTGTAAGTATTGTAAGCGTTGTATTGTAAGTAGAGTAGTATTGTTAGTAGCGTAAGTATCACACATTGTAAGTCAAATTATGGTTTAATAAAAAAAAAAGTCTGGAACAAAAAAAACCAATCACTCAATCAGCTAAAAAACGCTGGCAAACCTAGAAAGGGGTTTTTTCCATCTTCTGTGCATGTTTCACGGCGATATGTGAAATCAGAACGGAAATATAAAGAAAAACGTTCATTTAGAGCGTGAAGGGGTCTCTTCTCAACGCTCAAATAATGAACTGTTTTTTTGTTTGTTTTTGTTGCTATTGTTTTCTCGTCAGCATTTTTCGCTGATATATTGTTAATTGTAAGTTGTTCCAGAGAAAATTCATTAAAAGATCGTTGAGTTTGATTGTCAATTGAAGCTTTTTTCATTCCTCACTCCCATGAAGTAACCGGCTCTGAGTGAACCCTAAAAAGCTGATCCCTCTCTGTTGGTTTTGAACCTTGATGTTAACTCAGTTCTCGTCGTAGGAACTTTCTATACCGTCGATGTTATCAAGTAATTGTCACTTTCAAACAAGTGCTAATCGCTAGGTTTTACGTACGTGTGTTTGCTTAGATATATTCACAAGGTTTTCTCGGTTAGATCAGTTCAAGTGTAGATTTCAATGCGTCAACTACTACTCGGCATTGGGCCATAGTTTCTCTCTACACTGTTACTCGTCTCTTCTATCAAGTTCAGTGCGTGTGCAAACCAAATTCGAACAGGCATACGGTTTACGGCTAAGTTTACAGCGCGTGGTTTATTCTACCTTCGTCTAAGCACGTGATTTTGTATGGAAGTTTGACCTCTGTCAATTAAACTGTGTTTACATACATCGTAGTCAGAAGTTCTTGTCGAGTTCGTTTTGAACCCTATGCACTGTACTTGAATGTGATTACATGGATTTTTGGTCTCCTATATTCTGTCCTTGTAATTCACAATCTCCTCCCCTACTATACAGTTTAAACGTAGTCTCAGGGAGACAAACAAGTAGCGATACTGACTGAGACGTTATTAGTGAATACTTCTTTCCCTAACTTTTCAATTATTTTCCTTTTCTTTTCCCATCTGCTTTGGTCGGTCCTCCACCCTAAAAATACATAAAAAAATACGAAACCATTTTCTTTCTTAAAGTCCTAAATGTAAGATAATTCTGTCTTTTGCTGGCTCGTGGCTTCGTTTCGTTCGTCTCGCTTGTTTTGGTGGTTTCGGTCGTTTCGTTTCGTTGTACATGCCCTCCCGTTGATATTGAAGGCGAGAAATTCGAGTTTGTTGACAGGTAGGTCTAATTGTCTTTCTTGAATTGTCTTATTTTGCGGCTCCGTAAAGTACATTGTCGAGTTTACTTAGCTTGTACACGAATAAAACTGAACGGGAGCACCCGGTTTTTTTGCAATACAAGTTAACAGACACTTATTTCTTCTGGTGGGAAAGAAGTTGCGGCAGAGTTTAAAATTCTTGTTTTATCAACCCTTTAAAAACATCAGCACTTTTTGTGTAGAGGCCCTTGGTCCGCGACCTATGACCCCAGAGAACTTACATTTCTAAAAGCAGATTAGAAAAACCTTAAATAAATGTTAGTGGCCTTTGTTTTTGTTAAATAATGTTAACATCTTCTTGATAAATGTTTTCGGGCTGGTTTTACTTCTCTTTTATAATGAAAGTTTAGTTTTACAATTATAATATTTTTGACTGCGTTGAATATTTTATACATTTCAGTTGTCAATAGGGTAAAGGGGGATATTTTTCTTTTGACTGTACCGACTGTTAATTGTCGATAGTATGAAAATGTATGGTTTACACTTGTGAAGATTTACCCGAGGTTGTAAAAAAATTACAAAAACAGAGCGAAAACTGATGCACGGAAAAGACGGCCGCGATGATTGGCGTGACAACTTGCATGACAGTTGTTCAGGCTTTGTAATAGACATGCCTTTTGAACCTCATAAGCCGCACAACTCGGTCAAGAAAGCGGCCAAGGAAGGAAAAAAGAAACAGTATAAAATTTATAAAAAAACATCAAACCGGTATTGGCTTCTAACCCTAATGCAAAATGTGTTTCATTTCTAACCCAAAGGTGTATTAAGTCACATCAGGGTGGAAGTGAGTGAGGGGGTTAATGAGGTACTGGGTCAAACCTGGTATAGGCTAAGCTAAAACTGTTCAGATGTACTCGAAATAAATGGCTTGATCCATGAATACTGAGGAGCTTTTTACGCTTTCTAGGTCAGTTCGTCATGTCCACAGTGTTTAAACCTGCAAATGATCGAGAGAAAACGCGGCAAATATATGAAAATGCACTGAAAGATGTCAAAGATGGAATGCCATTGCTTAGGGCAGCAAAACAATGGGGCATTCCTGAGTCAACTTTATGAGATAGAAACAATGAGAAATACGAACTAGCAGGCAAGGGAAAAATCCCGTATTTAACAGTGGCTGAAGAGGATAGGCTGGCTGATTGGTTGGTTGAGAGATCGAAGCGTGGTATTGGCCTTTCTGTTAGTGAATTTCTCGACAAAAGTTCATTGAAAAGGACAAAAGAGAAACTCCATTTCAAAGGAACCGCCCCGGCAGAAAATGGTATAGAGGGTTCATTAAGAGAAACCCGAAAGTCAGATTGAGAAATGCCCGTCCGCTGGACAAAAAGCGTGCTAAAATCTCGGCTGCAGACTTGGACATCTGGTTCACTGAGTATGCGAAGTTTCTGACAGAACGTCGACTTGTCAACCGCCCCGCCCAAGTCTGGAACTGCGATGAAACTGGATTTGACTTGCAAGGGAAGGCAGGAAAAGTTCTTGGACCATCAGAACCTAAAAACCAACCATATCGAGTAGTGACGGGGACAAAGGAGCACATCAAGGTTCTGCCTTGCTTCAATGCTGCGGGGCAGTGGATACCCCCTTACGTTCTCTTCTCAGGAAAGCGTGTTCCCAATACGCACAATCCGTTGGAAGGAGGGAGTGCATTCTCCATTACTGAGAAAGGGTATATGGATGCCGCCACATTTTACATGTGGCTGGCCAATCACTTTATACCAAATATACCATCCAGGCCCGTTGTCCTTCTGGTTGACAGTGCAGATGCTCACATTGATCTGCAGACGTTTGAACTTGCCAAGGCGAATAAGGTGCATATTTTTGCCCTTTTAAAGAATGCCACCCACCTTGTGCAACCTGCAGATGTTGGTCTCTTCGGTTCGATGAAGCAGACATGGTATAAAACTGTCAGGCGCTTCTCCCAGAGGCACCCTAACACGGACATTACTAAGAAGAACTTTTGCAGTGTCAAATCCACTTGGGATGAAGTAATGCGTCCATCTACACTTTCAGATGCATTTAGGAAATCCGGAATTTATCCTGTTTGCCGAGACCAGATCACTGATGACCAAGTAAGATCATCCCTAGTCTATTCCAGCAGTGACCAAAGCAGACGTACTCCTTCTTGTCAGGCATTGCAAGCTTCCCTACCCGAGCAAAGTGTGTTTACAGGCACAACGGGTACTCCATTGGCAACCTCCATTGGCAACATTGCTGTGAGTGTTTGTCTTCCCCAGGGACGTCTCTTGCCGCCACAAGCACTCCTTTGTCCCAGGACTGCGAGCCTTTGCTGCCTCATCAAAATGTTTTTGCAAACACAACAGGCAATGTGTGTCACCAATCAGATCAACCAAAGCAAAGTGCCTATTCCGACGCATTTGATGCATTGGAATCTGTTTTAGAAACTTTAGTAAAGGTGAAGTGAAAGCGCAGGTTGGACGAAGGCTACGACCTGGACGGCAGCCCCACATTCATTACTTGGAAAAAGCTGCGCACTGCCGGGTCAATTGTTCAGTCCTTACGAAGTGAATTAGGAATACAGGAACAACCAAATTCTACTTCTGCCCCTTGGCCAAATGCAACTTCGGCGTCGTCCTCTTCAGTTTCCCCAGTACTTGAGGAAATAACCATTTATCCTACCGCGCGCGAAAGTAGCAATGTGAAACGCAAAAATGTGAAAAGAACCCTCCCGAACTTTTTAAACGGTGAAGCCTCAATGAAAATTATGCTGGATACGAAATTAAAAAAAGCAAGGGAACTTGCCGCTAAGCAGAAGAAATTAAGGGAAAGGGAAGAGAAGAAGGAAGCGAAAAGAAGAGAACAAGAAGCAAAAAAGGAGATTCAAGAAAAAAAGGAAAAGAAAAAAACAGAGAAGGTCGCCAGAAAGAAAAGGAATGCTGGAGCACGAAATAAGTGTACGAGTAATGGAAGGAAATGGAGAAGATTGCTTCCCCAAAAGAACGACAACAGCTGCAAAGTATGCTGGCAAGAGTATTCTCCTTCTGATGACGAGAATTTGCCGTGGGTTATTTGTGACCAATGCGAACTTTGGATGCACATTGGTTGCATACCAGTTGGAGTCGATCAAACTCCAATTGACAACGAGGAACAATTTTTTTGTCACGATTGTTGTTGACTGAAGCCCGTTAAAATTTCATATGCGAAAACAAAAGTCCATGACTGTTCAAGCTATGTTTTTGTCTGCTGATGAAGTCCCATGAACTCGCTGCAGTTTATCTCCACAACATTGGAATCGTTATTAGAGTTGATGCCAGCGCCGTTTCCTTGTTTAGTGTTCATGATTTTTCTATTTAACTTTGGCTTATTGAACTACAGCATCTTGTGACTGAATGGAACTTCTGTTTACCAGTCTAGATTTCCTCTTTATTCGGTAGAGTGTTGTGTTAGTTGCAAAACCCCATTCATACAAACCAACATTTATCGGTGTAAGTAAAAACTTCATATCGATAATATCATTGATCAACTTGAAGTTAAGGATGTTACAAAAGTTGCCACTGGTCAAGTTATTTCTATTAAAATCAGTGTTTAATTAAACACGTAGACGCCCTTTCAACGACCATAAATCGATCTACCGACACAAAAGTGTTCTTTCATTTGCAGCGATCCAGCTTCAAAATGAGGAAAGTGATAATTTCGAATGCTGTCATTAAGGGCTATCATGACTTTCAAATCCGCCCTCCACCTTGGTAATAAACATGATAAAAATGATAAAAATGCCTGTTTGGTCTGGGTCCCGGAGTTGAAGTCCATACCACGGGAGATGTGGAATATAGTAATAGACGCAAAAAGGGGAGAAGTTGTGGAAACTATAGCAGGACTACCCATTGGACGGGTCCCTCGAGGATTGTCATCCTGTGTTTGGGAGCTTTTGAGTTCTCCTCACGTTGCTTCCATTGAATGGTAAGATAAGACTATAGCTGAGTTAGAGGGCAGGGGTCTTTACATCCCACATCCAACTAACACTAATTTAACTCCAGTCTTGGGCTCCTGTTTGGCCTAAATTTGCGCACCATATCATAGTATTTGTTTTTACATCAAAGACCATCAATTGTTTCAATGTTTTACATCTGAAAAGCAATTTGATCAAGGTGCCATAACAACAAATTACAGCACAAAATTAAAGCTAAAGTGCTACTCACCAAAGTGTAACATCATAACCTATTAGTAATTTGGTAATGGTTATAAATTGTTTATCTGTGAACCAGCAAAAATTAAAATCTGAAATGAACCAGGGTCGAATTTTTGTTACTAAAAGAGAATTTTGTTACTCTTCTTAAGCAAACAGACTGGAGACCCCTGTCCGAGTTTTCCTCCATGGCCAGCACCGCAGTCACGTGGAGGAAGTGCTGTTATCCCATGCTCCTTCATTATCAGTGTTAAGGAAGACGGACGGCTGAACGTAGTGGAGAAAATTCAGTCAGCATTAAATAGCATGGACGAAAAATCTGTTATAAAAATAACTATTTCTTAAAATAATAAATACTGTGTTACCCGATTTATTCACCTGTCCTTACACCCAAAGATCCAAAGTAATATTGAAAGTTAAAAGAAAGAAAGGAAAAAAATTGGCTTGGGACAGAGATCGTTGTCCAAAAAGAAAACAGATTTATTTTACACTCGCAATGACTCCTAACAAACTGTAGCTTAGATATATGAAGGAAAATAAAAAAAGAAATAAAATTTGTTAAAATTATCATTCTCGTGAGGATTTATGCTTACTTTTCATGCTGTTTACATGACATGCGGACCAAGGACCACATTCGCGGACGAAGGGCCTGGGAGCACAGTCACCTTCTTCTCGAATTACAAGAAAAATATCACCGTGTGGAACTTGGCACTTTAAGATTATTGCAACAAACAAAAAAGCTATCTTCAGGGAAAATTTCAGCTCCTTACGCCTTGATGCAGGTAAGATATTCAAGATTACAACTTCTTGTCGCGGACCAGGGGCCACATACTGTATCTGCGAACACTTCTTCTTGAAATTCCGTAATGTTTCTGAGGAAATTTTCTTTGCAAATATTGCTGAACGTCTCTTAAGAACCCTCCAGATTCAAGGATATTCTTTATCTCTTCCTTGACCCCTAAAGAAGAAATTGTACTCATCTTGTCGCAGTAGACCAATGCAACCGAAAGATTCGATTCGTCTCAAAGTATTTTTTGAAAAGAGGCAGGTAATTAACTTCACCCCACCCCCAACCCCCTCCACCCCCACTTCCCGCTAAAGTTATTGACACAGGAAGTTAAAAATTACTCACGCCTCCCCCGCTTAGAAAAACGACACCGGAAGTAACATTAAAATCTCTCTACCCATCCCCGGAGGGGAAATTGGACGATCTTACCAATTCGATATTCGAAATAATGGCATCGCAAACTGGGATAAAACCGTGCTTGTCAGAACTGGATATCACAGGCGGCATTTCGGAAATCAAGCTTTTGATTCCTGATTTCTCAATTCTGGATTTCAGATTTTCAGGGATTACGATTTGCGATTTCTGATTTCTGAATTCTGGTTTCAGATTTCTGATTTCTAAATTCTGATTTCAAGTTTCAGAGTTCTGATTTTTGAATTGCTATCTCTAATATCGGGTTAATCATGGCCTGAAAATCAAATATTTCATATCTAAAATAATCAGAACTTAGAACTGAATTGCACCTAATTTACGATTTTCTTGATTTTAGAATCAGGAAAACAGGTTGGCCGCGAAGCTTCCTCATTCCGTGGTCGCCCTTTACTTATTTAATTTAGATCAACAGCTTAGGTCCCCCGCCTCAATGGTGTTGATCCATGCCGCACTTAAATGGCTACATTCTTTCACGCCTGATGACTGCCCTAATCCTTTGGACAACGCCTGCTGCAGAAGCATGATCGAGTGCGCCAAGAGAACAAGGAGCCTTCCAGTTAGCAAGAAGAATGCTGACGTCGTTAAAAGTATCATCGACAGATTTGGTGCTGAAGGCGCATCGTTGAAGGACTTACGTATTGGGGCAGTAACCTCCTTAGGCTTTGCTGGATTTTTTCGTTTTAATGAATTAGCTAACATTCAGCCCAATCACATATTCTTTCACGAGGAGTATTCGTACCAAGAAGTAAAACAGATGCGTATAAGGAGGGGAACTATGTGTATATCTCTAAGTTAGACAGTAATTATTGTCCTGTGACGGTATTGCGTAGGTATATCCAAGCAGCCAATATTGACCTATCTAGTCAGTTGCCCTTGTTCAGGCCATTAACCAAGAGGAAATTAGGGTATGTTCTTAGGAATGGCAAGTTATCTTATACTCGTTGTAGGGAGATATTCAAGAACGCTATAAAGGACGTGGGCTATGATCGCATGATCCCAAAGATTATGGCCTCCATAGTTTACGCTCTGGTGGGGTAACCTCTATTGTTAGTAACGACCTCTCGCATAACCTTTCTGAGAGATTGTTAAAGCTTCACGGCCGCTGGAAAAGCGACGAGGCTAAGGACATGTACATATTAGAGCCACAAGGTAGCCGATTAAGAGTAACAAAATATCTGGGAATTTAGTTCATAGTCAATTATATTGTTCTCTTGAAATGAATCTTAAAAAGGCTAATAAAAGTGTTAACGTCCCCATGCGATCCACCCATACCTCGTGGTACCTGGTTTTACGGATATTTAAGTGGTAAATAATTTACGTTCGTTTGAACGTAGTGAATTAGAATGTAAACCCTGTTTACCACTGTTCATCCCCGTTTACCTCCGTTCATCCCCGTTTACCTCCGTTCATCCCCGTTTACCTCCTTTCATCCCTGTTTACCTCTGTTGACCCACATTTACCTCCGTTCACCCCAGGTTACCTTCGTTCATCTTCATTAACCTCCGTTCACCCCCGTTTACCTCCTTTAACCCCCATTTAGCCCCGTTGACCACAGTTTATTCCCGTTTACTCCTGTTTACCTCCGTTTACCCTTGTTGACTTTCGTTTACCTCCGTTCACCCCCGTTTACCTCTGTTCAATCCCGTTTACCTCCGTTTACCTCCGTTCACCCCATTTTACCTCCATTTACCCCCGTTTACCTCCATTCACCTCCGTTGACTTCCGTTTACCTCCGTTCACCTCCATTTACCCCCGTTTACCTCCGTTTACCCCCGTTGTCCTCCGTTCACCCCTGTTTACTTCCGTTCACTTCCGTTCACTCCCGTTTACCACCGTTGACTCCCGTCCATCTCCGTTCAACCCCGTTCACCACCGTTTACCTCTGTTGACCTCTGTTGACCTCCGTTTACTTCCGTTCACCCCCTTATTCGAGGGCTAGGTTGCTACTTTCAAATTCTGTGCTCGTTAGCGAGCTGATCAGAGAGTACATCCGAATTAGTTCCATTAAAAGAAGACATTTCCTATTCCGCGTTGTTTGTCGTTTATTGTTTGTACAATTGTAATTGTGCAGTTAATATTGTGTCTCTGACTTATGGAGGTATTCTTTGCCTGCTGACAGGGAAAAGAGCATAAAATATAACTGACCAAGTTCAGTCGAGCATACTCATGTGCTACTTCTCGAGTAAATTTTAGGCATTTTTGAGGGTGACACGCAAAAGCATCACGCTCAAATTTTCGAGCATAATGTATCTAACCCCATGGGACGGCCTACTTTAACTGACAGATGCCGATCCACCTTCGAAAAACGTTGCTAACACAGCCAATCACAAGGAGTTCTAAAGTTACAAACTGGTCAGAGAAGACCTCGTGCTCTGGTGTTTGTCAGCCTTTTGCGCATTCTCCAAGTCATGGCTGAAGTGCTCAAGGGCGTCGAGGTCGAGGCCGACCCCAAAAAATTAATTTCAAAAAATGGGGTCATTGGATAGGAAAAAGCGGAAGGCTTTCAAGCAATGACGAATTTCGACGTCTCTATTACTGGTTTTGTGGCAGAGTCGTCAGGGGCGGTAATAGGCTACTTGGCCGAAGTCCGCCTGGACATAATAGATGATGATGCAGAAAACACATTGAGGTTAGACGTTAGTTATGGCCTGTTTCCGTGCCTTTATTTTTTTTCGATGAACCCGTCAATGATTTTGATCTTTTAAGCAAAGCTAATTTTCTTTCGAATCCATCCGGTTTTGAACCAAAAACCCCCAAAATTTGAGCTCAGCTTGCCTTTTGTCGCATGATCTGCACGCTTCCCATCACAAAGTAATTTCACTATCGGCTCCACTCACTGTAGGGTCTTTAAAATGGCCTCTAAATTAAGGAAATATACAAATTACCTTTAAAACAGTGAAGGCACTATTCAGTGATATAGCACTGAATTCCAAAAGAAGGTACGGATGGAGAAAAATTAGGCTTAAAGAAGATAAAACATAGCGCACGCTTTTAAAGATGGCCAGGGAGATTGCGTGTTATGTATTTGTGTTGTGTGTTATGTATTTTCACTTAGCTGCTTAAGTAGCTGTTTTCATTCCTCGCACAACTTTCAAAGTTTGTTAGTCACTTCAAAACCAGCAATTTGAACTCCAACATATTATAGGGATTAGCTGAAAGATATACTTCTGCTGTTAAAAGTGTTGAAACCCAGTTCTGATCATGATAAAATTTAACTGATACTTACGCTACAAACGAAAGCTTTTCACGTTTTCTTTCCTCAGAACTAAAGAATATTTTTTGTCAAACAAAGACATGAGCTCTCATCAGAGCCTCATCAATGCGTTGAAGAGTGACGCCATATGGACCCAGCCAACAAAAGAACCCTACCTGCCGGATTACGTATACGTATGGGCCGCCGTCACCACCAAAAATACAACCAACGCAAACAGTCTAGCATAAACAGAAATGGTTTACAGTCTTTTCCATAAAACCGTGAACGCCAGAGAAAATTTCTGGAATGTTTATTGTTTCGCGACCAATCAGATGCGAGATGAAACCGCAAAAGATAACCGTCAAACTGCAACGGCGTGAAAGGTTTAATTAGTCACAACAAATCTTGCTACGACAAATCTTCAATTTTACCGTTTTCAAGTACTGAGAGCTTATGTATGAGCAAATAATATTATGAACGATACATTACCGAAAAGCAATGATCAGACATGGCTAGACAACGCCGACAACGCATCTGAGAGCAGAACATTTGCAGCATCTGATTTCTTTTCGGCGTCTACGGTACTTCTGCGTTAAACTGATAAGTATTTCTGGGATTTAGCTTTTTATCTTGTTACAAAATTCTCGCCTTACCTTACTTCGGTGCTGGATCGGACACACGGCATTAGAATTCTCCGGCTCAAGCCACTGGCTAAATTATTTGGTTGCCGAGAACGATTCCACGAAAGGTTTTCTCGATTCGCAGATTTTACACCAGTTTGGGAGTATTGAATTTTTTGTTCCTCTCTATCTAGGCGAAGAGTGAGCATGGCCAAATATCAAGTTCAAGTTACATGATTTGCACGCTGATTGTGTATTCAATTTAATTTCTTCATTTTAAGCTTTTTTAAAAATAAAATCTATTCTTCGTTGTTTCCATCGCTGTTTGTTTAAATGTCCCATTTATCACTCCTTTTAGTTCTGTCTAAAAACGTGCTATTTTTAATTTACCATAAACCAGCACCAGACTTGACAAACACCTGACTTGATTCCGTCGGTTGAAAACAGGAACTACCGAACAGACCCCAAAAAGCCAATCAAAAGCGAGTGTACATTTTCAAAATTTGCAACGGTACATGTTTGCCTCATTTGCCGTAAGAAGTCAACAAGAGAAACGAAACTACGTCAGCTATTGAGCGCTATTGCTCTGCTGCAATGCTGAAAAGTGAGTATATGATTCAGTAAAGCACAAATAGAGCTTTTAGTGAGGATTTAACTTCGGTAACTTCCTTTTTACATCGACTTTGTAGGAAGATGGAGAAATTTCTGTTTTGAGACCGTCTATATTTTTTTCAGAAACAGTGCGCGTGAGGGAAAACATACATGGTCAGGTTTTCGATATGGGGAGATTGTATCCTCAAGTTATAAGAGAAAACGTCCTTGACCTTCACAATGCGGGATTATCATAGAGAGAGATAAGCACGGATGCTCGAGTCAGTCTCGGATTCGTAAACAAAATCATTAAAGATTACGATCATAACAACTTTTCGGTCCCTCGAAAAGGCTTCAGTGGACAACGCAAGTCTGTTATGAGTGAGGATGTTATGTCTTATCTAGAGAATGAAAAACTGAACAAACCAAGTATTTCTACACGTGAATTACAGTCTAGATTACTGCTCGATGGAATCTGTTTTCCGCAATACATTCCCTCCAAAACGTCCATGAGTAGGTTTTTGACCAAGGAGCTTCGAATGAGCCAGAAATGAACATCGCAAGTCCCCAGTGAGTCCCTCACAGGCGTTAATATAGATATTCAAAATGCGTTTTTGGGTAAAGTGTGCAGAATTGATCCCTGCACTCTTCATTTCTTTGATGAGGCAAGTGTAGTCCGCACTACAGGTAATAGCAGGTATATTCATGCATATGTCGGTGAACCAGCCATTGAATTCCAGAGATATGCCTCCAATGCAAATTTCACAGTTAATTTGCTCCATTCAGTGATGGGTGTCGACCACTACAATATTTTAGACGGCCCCTCAAATGGAACTGAAATGTTGTTATTCTTTGATGACGTTTTATCATTGGAAAACCCAGATGGAAGCGCTGTGTTGGAGAGGGGAGATACGGTGGTTATGGATAACTGTGGTTTCCATCATGGGCGCTTTGCTGAAGGAATGCTAAGAGACATGCTTGAGGAATTTGGAGTTCAACTCTTATTTCAGCCGCCTTATTGTCCTCATTTCAATACGTGCGAGTTATGTTTCCACCAAATGAAAAGTTTCCTTTGTCGCTTCTCAAGGTTTGCTCTGGAAGAAACCCGAATTGCTACTGCAGAGGGCATCACGGAGATTACTCAACTAAATTCTATCGCTTACCTCCGCCACTGTGGTTATCTCGTGTGACAATCAGTTTAAAAAAGTTACACAACAGTTTTCTAATACAGTAATTGCAATGTTGAAAGTCCTGAAATAAATAGTTCAAAGTGTTTTCATTTTAGGAGTTACCAAAAAAAATCCTTTTCAACATAAACAAACACTCCGCCTTTTCCTGCAAAATGCTTAGGTGTCAACAGTGACGAATGAACCGGGGGCAAATACCATAGCGGCGATTAGCATCTGGTAAACCTGCAAGTGGTCTTCTGGGTCGCAAAACACACTACAATGCCTCCACTAGGCTCCCAAGTCCTCGGCCAGGGCGCTGAACTTGGAGTGGGTAAACTTGTAATTTGGCTGTAAAAAACGTATATAGTTATAATATATTGATGTCCGCGATTGCGAATAACTATGGAGGGTAAAAATATTCTCGTAAATTCGATGACCTGTGGCGGAAAATCTCTCGAAGCCTTGCGTGACATCTGAAAGATTTGGGGTTAAGTATATCTAGTAGTTAAAAAAACAAACAAACAAGTAACGAATACTGAAATAAAATATAAAAAAAGTTTTAGTTGTTGTACTTGCCTTTCACCCCAATGCTATATTTCATGGCTTGAGTTAAGCAATCACGCGTGTGCAAATCAAGAACCTCGCTGCGTAAACTGAACAGAGTAGAGGTTGTGAAATTTTTGTCTAGAAGTTATCCAAAAAGTTATAGGTTCAAGATGCTGGTCAAAGTGTCACTTACCACAGTACAAGTAATTTGCCTGGTAGGCGAGCGAAAAGGGACGTCATGTAATCACATAAATTGATAGGAACATGTCCTATGACTTTGTCTGAGGCACTGTGCACTGAAACTGCATTAATGTTCTTTTTCTGTTGTTGATCTCAGGTTGGCACTCGTATGTATCCCCCACACTTACAGCTGGTTCGTATGCATGATACCCTTTCATAACGCAGTTGTTGATCACTATTTTGCTCATTATCAACTGTGTGTAAGTGGAACGAAGGGAATGAGGTATTAGGTAAATTTGGGTGCTTTCCATTATGCCAAAGATTCTATTTTTGATACAATGGAATTTACTGACACGAAGAATGCTCCTGGTTTAATGATCTTTATAGATTTTCAAAAGGCGTTTGACAGCGTTGAATGGGATTTCATATTAGGGTGCCTTGAGGCCTTTAACTTCGGTCCAGACTTTACTCAATGGATAAGAACATTTTACAAAAATGCCCAAAGCTGTGTAATAAATAATGGCACCACATCCGATTATTTTTTCCTAGAATGCGGGGTTAGACAAGGGGATCCGCTTTCCCCATATATCTTTGTTTTGGCAGCAGAAGCTCTGGCAATTGTTGTTCGTCAAGACGCGACAATAAAAGGTATCTTAGTAGGAGGAGAAGAGACCAAATTGCTTCAATATGCCGACGATATGACTGCAGTTCTTGCAGATGTTAGCTCAGCTCAAGCAATATTCAATTCACTGGAAATATTTAGGAAAGCATACGGTTTAACAATAAATTTTACGAAAACTGAAGGTATGTGGATTGGGTCCTCCAAGAATAATAAAGCAAAACCATTTGGCATTAAATGGCCTAGTGAGCCAATTAAGGCCCTCGGGGTCTTCTACACTTATGATCAAAAGTTGCTGCTTGAAAAGAATTTCATAGAAAATTTAGACAAGATAAAGAAGCTGCTTAATGTCTGGTCCTCTAGAGGGTTATCTATCTATGGAAAAGTTACTGTAATTAAAAGTCTGGTGATCCCTAAATTTGTCTATTTAGCTTCATTAATGCCAACCCCAAACAACGTGATCGTTGAAGTGAATCGATTACTGTATAAATTTTTATGGAATGGTACGGACAAGGTTACTAGATTGTCAACAATAAACGAGTTTGAGAAGGGTGGCCTAAAAATGATAGATCTGGAATGTATGATTAAATCCTTACGTCTGGCCTGGTTAAAAAGAATATTCAGTGAAAATGAGGGTACATGGAAAAATTATTTGCGACATCTTTTGCTTGGTTTAGGAGGACTATTTTTTTTCAGTTGCAACTTTAACATCAAAGATTATGCCATCAGTTCTCTATTTCATTCCGAAATTTTAACGTGGTGGTCAGAATTTCGTGAAAACTTTGTGTCAACTAAGGACTGGCGTAACATTATATGGAATAATAAAGAAATTCGCATCAACAATTCTCCAATCTTCTACAAGAATTTCTTTGATTCTGGCATAGTTCTGGCGAGTGATTTGATGTTTAATCTAAACAGTACTGAATCGTTCAGTTTTATCAAAAGTAGAGTTGACAAAACAAATTTTCTTACCTGGGCTGGCCTTCATCAAGCTGTTCCCTGTGAGTTCAAAAATAATACGATGCCACCGATATCTTCGCCATCATTTGTAATTAATAATAATGTTTTTGATATCACAAAGAAGAAATCAAAACATTGTTATTCATTGTTAATAAATAAAAAGGCACAATTTCCTAGTGCCTTTAACAAGTTGCAAAGTGAATTTCACTTCTCCATTGATTCTTTGCAAAAAGTGTTTATGCTTCCACATAAAGTCGCGCTTGAACCTTATGTTAAGTCCTCTCAATACAAGATACTCAATTCTATCCTTTATACTAATACTAAACTCTATAAAATTGGCTTCAGTACTTGTAATAAATGCACCTTTTGCCAATTAGATTTAGAGACTTTGCATCACCTTTTGTATAGTTGTCCACACTCGAAAACTTTCGAAGGAGAGAATTTTCCTTAGTAGAAAGGATATAATTGTAGGTATCATAACAAGATCATGCCCCTTGCTCAACTATCTTCTTATTATTGCAAAACTCTACTTATGGGAATGCAGAAGGAATCAAACATTTCCAAATGTTATGGCGTTTAAATTTAAAGTTCAATTGAAATATGAAACAGAACTCTATATTGCGCGTACTAGCAATAATATGTAAGCTTGAGTTTGCTTAAGTCGCGTACAGCGGTTTCACGCACTAGTTTAGTGCCCAGGCCGGCGCATTAAAGAAAAGGCAACACGTGTAGTGAAATGGCCGCCATGTTTAGGGGGCGACCTTGTTCAGTGCGAAGTTTTTCTCAGTGTGTTCGAAGTTTTACAGGTCAAAGCGTGTTTCGTAAGTACCATTCTGCCGGTCGATACTAGTGTTTTGTTGCAAGTATAGTTCAGCCTCTATTACTCCGTATTTCTTTTAGGAACCGTGCGATCTCTGTGCAATTACCGTGCAATCGTCGTGCAGTAGTGTATTTTGCGACTTGGAGTTCATCGGGCAAATTGTGTGCCCTCGTGCAGTGACCTCAGGATAGTGTGATTAAAGTTAGGAGTTTGGCACGCGTTTGGAACCGTAATTTGTGTTCCTGTTTCCGTGACTGGTTTCGTGTGTGGCTAAATTTTACCTGTGGCCGTTTTGTGGCCGTTTTCACTTACCCTAAAGATTCCAAGAAGTAGTGTAGTGCAAGTTATATTGGCACTGCTGAAATGTTGTTGAGTTTGTTCAAAATGTTACTGGTTTATTGATAGAAAAACATATAATAATCATGGATCAACTATAGTAGGTTACGTGTCAATGTTATATTCCATCATTTTCAGTTGACAAAAAAAAAATGAAAAATTTTATTTACTGTTTCCTCTGTTACCAATAAACACAAAATATCAATACAATACTAATTCAAGAGATACACAGGTTTTTGTTTCAGTAAGGGATTTGTTTTTGTTTTAAATCTGAAATACATGAGTGAAGAGACTGTGAAGAAAAAAACTGAGATAATATGATTATATTTTCTGAAAGAAAATGTTAAATTTTGTTTTATTGAAGAATAATTACATAATAACTATTGTGAACTACACTTGGAGGTTTATAAATAGAAACGGAGAAAGATTGCCAACTAAAATCTAAATGTTGTGTACATGAAAGGTTGCTTTTCACTATTGCATAAGCATAAGACATCATTCACAGACACAGTAGGATGTTGATAATTAGCACCTTTGGTTGGAAATTTTCTTACAAAAGGCACTAATTATCAACATCTTACTGTGTCTGCTTATGATGGCTTATGCTTATAGTTATGCTAGTGTAAGTAAGGTACTGCACTTTGGAAATAGTTCGCTCATACAGTGTATGTGGAGGCTGCTGGGAACTGTTACAACTTAGTTTACATTTGAAAAGATTCCCCAAAGTAAGCCTCAATTTTCAGGCTTATTCAAAAAGGTCAGAAACAGTGACTGTATTGTTTGCAATAATTACCATTAAAGTTCACATTACATTACCAATGTGCAGCTTGTAACTTCAATCATAAGAGCAACCAGTGGAATTGGGATTGGGAAGTGGGCAGGGGTCCTGGGTGCTAGGGCTGGTGTGTGTATGTGTGTGTGTCAAAAGATTACAAGATTCAGGTACATGTAAATGTTGTGGCCTAATTGTACCCTCAGTGCAGTTTGGTAATACCTGATTGTACCAAGTGTAAAAATTGAACCACAAGATAACTTATAACAAGACATAACTAATTTAAAGCATCAATGATTAATTGGGGGAGTAATCAGTTGATTACTCATTAAGATAGATAGATAGATAGATAGATAGTTTATTAATAACCGATTTGCAACTAAAAGTTGAATTATACGATTATTTACAAAAAATCGAATATTGATAATTACATCAAAAGGACTATAAGTGATTTAAAACAGCCAATAAGGATATTATACAATATATATATAAAAACTATTATTATATTATAAAAAACTACTAAAACCGTTCAAGCCTTAAGGACCATCGCCTCCATCACCATCATCACTGTCATTATCACTGTCATCGCCAAAGTATCCTTCATCAAAGTCGTCATAAATCAGACAGAAATTGTGCAAGGCACATGCCTAAATTATCAACAGTACCATCCGTTCCATATCTAGATGATCAAGAAACTGAAGTTTCCTCCAGCGCCCTTTTAGTAACCTGTTACATCTTTCAACTGTCTGTCTATCAGAGGAAAGTCTGTTATTGAAGCGTCGCTGGTCAGCCGTCAAATAGCCACTGTCCCTAAATGGAGTGATGAGCCACCTAGAGTGGAAAAGATACCATTCCGGAATAAACTCCAAGCAGTGAATATAAGATGATGGATGAGAGTGAAAAGTAAAGTACTTGGAACTGCTTCTTACATGGACAGGGGATATCCTCCATCTCCTAATAAGTGAGTGTCATTAGGGAACCTGTTGTTTGCTTGAAGGGAAACAGAGGAGTTATGCAACACCCTAGAGTCGTGAACTGAACCAGGCCACCCAGCCAAGACATCCAACAAGACCATATTTTCGTCACATACAACCTGTCAAGAATAGTAATACTCGTAATTATTATTGAATGAAATGCAACTGATCTTTATGAATCAGTGGCATTTTCACTGGCCATTTAACGTGTGTTTCAAATAATTGTACAATACCCCACAACAAAACTACATCTTAAGAGTTACTTTATACATAAAAAAGTAGACAGGAAATTTGAAACTAACCTGGACATTCAGGGAATGGAACTTTTTCCTGTTCACATACACTTCTGGATGTTTCATTGGTGCCCTAATTCTTATGTGAGTACCATCTATGATACCAATAACGTTGGGAATTCCGCAGGCTTCTTGAACTTTAATATAGGTAATACAACTGCTAAACAAAGGAAAAGGGACTGTCAAGTTTACTCCATCAAAAATGCCAATTTTCTGAATTCATTTATAGTCATCAATATTCCGCGCACATAATTATACGCTTATGTCGGGCCATTTGATGTAGGTAGCACAAAGATCAGTAACTCCAAGAGCACAACGAGCTAACACTCTGTGCATGCTACTTATGCAGCTATCAATGTTATGCCCGAGGGGGGGACCACAGGATAGGGTGGGGACTTTGAACGTTCGTGTACGCCCCACGTGGGGAATTTTAACAAACTTTGATCATAAATGTTGGCCCCGGGATCGGGAATTTTGATCGATACTAAAAAATGCGTGCCCAAGGGGCGGGAAGTTTGAACAAAGCTAAAAAATGCTTGCCCAAGGGTGGAGATGTTTGAACACTGTTAAAACGACGAAAGCGACCACGGTTTTGAATGCGGGGAGCCTGTGTATGAGTGCTCCGCCATCTTGAAAATACCTAGAATTCCCAGATGTTCGAACGTGCTTTCCACTCTTTCCAGCAACAAAATGGAGGAACGAAAGGTAAGATAAATCTCTTTAAACTCATTGCTTTAACAAACCATCGGCTCTCTTTATTCATGTACTTGTAAACAAATACTTTGTTTCCGTTTGTCTCACGGAATGTTTTTTCATGTAATTGAATATTCGTGCAATTCTTTTGTACTTTTTGTGATGCTTGGTTAATCAAGCGTAGGAGTTAATTGTTTCGGCTTTTTATACAAACAACAGGTCATTGTGGAGTTCGGGCAAAGCAAAAAAGTTTTAGCGGTTAGTGGTGATTACATCTCTCTTGAGTGTGTTTTGAAAGAGGCTTTTGAGATCGACGGTGAAATAATGATATGCATGGCTATACTTCAAGGAATGCATTGTATAGCTGTGGAACTGTAGCTTTTCAGCTATGAATTATATATATAGTCAGTTTATCTTCACTTTCTTCTGAATTTGTGATATTAATTAAAAGTGTTATACTGACAGTTCTCTATAAATGACCAACACAAAGTCACAAACAGTAAAATAAAACCATGTTGTTCCCAAGACCGGTGTTTTACACGTGAATGTTCAATCAATGAAACTTGTATATGTCGCATGCCATTGTGTAATATCCATTAAAAAACTTCCAAAACAACACAGTTCAACACCAGTCACTGACCCCATGGTGGAAAAGGTTTAATATAGAAAGGAACTATTTTTGTTTCATCTTTTATAACAGGGCATGCAGGCAACACAAGCTCCCAAGTACAAGCTACACTCCAAATCCACGAGGGTCAAATTAGGATTGGTCCTAAGGCAAAGGTTGGCCAATTACTGTCTATGACACAAAACCCACTTAATTAATGGCTTTGCTTTACAGTGATGTTTTAAGTTATAGTGGCTACCCACATCTAACATACATGCCATAGATATTTACATTTGTGCAAGAAATTTCACTGCCTTCAATCACTGGAATAAAAAAGAACCTTTACTATATTATGTGTGTGGCGAAAGAAAATGGTGCAGTGGCGATCATGTTTGGGGCTTTTCATGCAAGGTACAAAGTTTGTGCTTAAATATGAAGACCTGAAGGCCGGCCAGTACTGTCTTGGCAATCAATATAGCAAAATGGGCACTGTTCAGGTCAAACAGACCATTCGTAAATTGTTCCATCTAACCATATAACTGATTTCAATTATAATGTTCAGGTAAATGAACAAAGCACAACAGTTCAGGCTGATAATCTGGAAGAAAAAGCCAAGATCTTTGTGAAAAGTCCTACGGCATACCAGGAAGCAATCAACAAGGCTTCTGTGGAGTTGGTCAAGTCAGATCCACACTTGCTGTTAAATAGAGGTCAGCCCCTCTTGTTCATAGCCCTGGCCTTAGCTTTTCATTGCAATGTGGTGTTCTAACAGAATTACAATTAAAATGATACGTTTTGACAATTTTTTATATCAGCATTTCTCATTTACGTCATGGTCAGATGCTTTATTTCTTGAACTTGATACTACTATACAATAAGTAACTGTATTGAACTAAGTTCATTATCTGTGAATTTTGTTGCTATTTTCAGTGGTTTTGATTAAATTTGCATAGAAAAGCACATTGCTTTTTAAAATTGTATGTAACATAATCATTCAACGTGTTCATTCTCTGCAGGAGAACTATTACAGAAGTCACAAACAAAGTCTGTAGAAGATGGCTTTCTCTTCAAAAAAGGGTACTCAAGATCAAGATCCAGTAAAGGCGTCAGTAGTGAAAGTGAAGTGGAGGATAATGGCAAAAAAAAGCGGTACAACATTTCTAGGGAAGAGAGATTAAGAAAGATAACCCATTTACAACAGTTGGTTCAATCTCTTGATGATTAAATACGGTTGAAACACACACGAATGGACAAAGCATTATCTATTAAGGATTACAAACTGTGTGACACCCTTTCTGATGAAAGGAGAGGTTTGATGAGAGAAAAGGATGGTATACAGAAGCAGTTGACTGCACTCCAGAAGAAGGAGAGTAAGGCACAATGGCACCAGAAGAGGAAGCACCAAGGAAGTTCGCCGGATTCAGCAAAACATCCCCTGAAAAGGAGGAAAAGCCATATTGACATTGTGATGAAGCGTAACAGTGGCACGGAAAGTAGCACGAGTACATCCTCGGGGTGTAGTTCGACGGAAACAAAAGGTACAATTGAAGGAGATAAAGATGTAGAGACTGAAGGAAAAGATGGACCACAACTGAAGATTTTGGATGAGGATGAAGAAAAGAAAGATTCTCCATCTGGAACACCAGACACGCTGATACAAGGATTTGCAGATTAAAATGCCGTCAAATTTGTGACCTCGCCCTCTCATTCAATTATGGAAATGAGAGGGGACATAATGGACAACATCAAAATATACAAGGAACAGTGTAGTAAAAATGCTTGTCTTTCAATCCAGGATTGGTTGCCTGATAAGAGTATTTTTGTTTCGAGATTTAATGGTTTGACTTTGTCTTAGTCAAGAGATTATCAAGGTAAGAGAAAGGAATATTTATCTCGGCTTCTAAAACCTTCTCGAGGACATTGCATTTCTCGACAGCATTCAATTCAGAATACAAAATATGCCCATATATACCTAAACAGTTCTTCAATATCGGTATTACTATTTTTGCACGCCTCACAAACTCGATGGAGGAGGATTTTTCTCACAAATAACAAATTTGAAACCTGTTCCGCCGGATAAGAAATCAAACTGGTGCACATGCGCAAAAGGGTGTCAAATTCCCTTTAAAATCATTTATTCGTATTTCTCGATTAAACGCCGGGTTTGCAAGGTGGAGTTTTACCTACGCTCCTAAAGCATTTATTTGAGATATAAAAAAGCTGTGGTTGTAATGGAAAGGTATCAGACTGTAAAAAATAATGTATAAAAACATTTATTATATAAATAACCCTAGGGGCTGTCTCTGCCGTTCATGGAAAGTGATTTAGGCATGATAACGTTAACGTTTTTTAGTTCTCCTCTGTAACCTCTCCGTCACTTGTATAGACTTAAGTTTAAGGGAAACTTTCATTTTGTCAGGAGTCAAATGTCTACGTATAAAATGATACATTTCAGAAAGCAGAGTACTGTTAACCAGTATGCATTGAAAATGTGCACGGTCTGTAGTCTCACTATTTAATTTTCGTTGCAGTCCCTGGAGAACAGCTGCACAGATACTGTCTTGTACAGTACTCCTTCAAGAGTGGCCAGGAACATCCCATTTCAAAAATGCCTCGTGGGAATTCCAAGAAAAAGAAGACGCCATATGTCCTTACCTGGGAAAGTACAAGAGATCACTTAAAAATTGTCGCAGGAGAAATGAAAGCAAGAGAGGCCATCCATCACACAATAACAGAGGGCCTTGGTTGTCTGCAATCCTGCGTGGGATTGGGTCAGGTCCCGCGAAATCGACAAGAAAATAAAATCGACAAGAAGTAAAAGATATGGCATAGAGCTGCCAGCAAATGAAGTTACCCAAAGAACATGTCCGGTGCCGGAAGAACCTCTGACCCATGGTATATGTTACTAAATGAGAGCAAGATCCAAGGAAGGGATCCAAAGTCTGCTTTTGTTCGTGACGTCAGAGTTGGAGCTGAGCCTTCTTGCGTCGTGGGAACGAACCGACAAGTAGACGATCTGAAGCGATTCTGCTGTAATCCGGTGGAGTATCGGCCTTTAACCGTGGACCAACGTTTGATTTTGGTGCATACAATGTCACACTGATCTCATATCAACATCTCATAGTTCTTTGCAGGGAAGACGGTAAGCACCCAAAAATGATTGGCCCAGTGCTCCTCCACGAGAAGAAGACACAATCCACGTATTCACTGTTTGGTGGGACCCTGAAGTCTCTTGAGCCAGAATTGAAAAACCTGATGGCTTTCGGGACAGATGATGAAAAGGCGTTAGTGGGGGGTTTTAACGAAACCTTCGAAAGAGCTACTCATCTGCTTTGCGAAATTCATCTTCGCAAAAATATAGACACAAAGCTCATGTCTGTGGACATTAAAGGAGAGAGTAAGCAGAGTATAATGGATGATATTTTTGGAAGAAATATAGGCAGCGTCTTTGAGAGTGGCCTGTCAGATGCAGGAAGTGCGGAAGAATTTATTGGCCTGTTTTAAAGTCTGGAGGAAAAGTGGTCATCGCTCCACTCAAATGGAAAAGCCTTTCACTCTTGGTTTAGCTCGAAAAAAACCGAAGAATTCATACGCAGCGTCATTAGTCCCGTCCGTCAGAGAGCAGACCTCAGCTGCCCACCAGACAAATTCACAACCAATCGATCTGAACGCACAAACGGTGTCCTTCAGGACTGCATAAAGCATGAATGCGGAACTGCCAAAATTGACGAATACACCCTAGTAAAGACCCTCGAGAAGTTAGTGAAGAGCCAGGAGCAAGAACTGGAGTTGGCAGTATTGGACAAAGGAGAGTACGAACTTCATCCAGAGTTCCGCCACCTGGTTGTCACAGGTGACAAATGGGCCAAGATGACAAACGACCAGAGAAAAGTAGCCCTCTCGCGCGTTCACCGCATTGGTCTTGAAGAAGCTTCTCCTAACAGCATATCCTCTGTGAACAAAAAGTTAGTGGAGGGCGAGTCTGCTGTTTTCCAGCAGATTCTTTCCGCTGGGGTAGACTGGATTACCCCAGACGTTTTAAAGCTCATTGCGCACAAAGGAGAAGCATTGTTAAAGGAAGGAAAAGTAACAGAGTTACCAGCAGCCTCAGCATATGACACCCTCATCATTCCTTCAAAATCAAAGCCCACGAAGCCGCATATCATCGTTGTGTACCCTAACGGGAAAGTAGAGTGTCAGGATTGCCAAGGGTACTCCGCGTCCTATTTGTGTGCTCATGCTGTCGCTGCGTCATTAAAAAGGGGAACCCTTGAGGCATATTTGAAGTGGCTGGTGGCTACCAAGCGTAAGACTGGTGGTCTTAACTACAGCAAAGCCATCACCTTTGGAATGCCAGCTGGAAGAGGCAGGAAGGGAGAACGACAGCCAAGAAGCAGACGCGGCAAACAACCAACCAGTATGGTGGTCCCACGAAACCCTTTGCCATCTGCGCCAAGTGTTAGGGCAAATGAATGTGAAAACCACCCGGATGGTGCACAAGTACATGAGTTGTTTCCCGCATCGTGCCAGCCAAGTGTTCCTATTCATCAAGCACAGCCGAGTCCATTGTACCCAGCTGTGTATAATCCACCAGGCTTTCCTTTCCATGGAGGACGTTTTCATCATCCATACGCTTCAACATTTCAAGCCCACACACCACAAGCTTGTTTCCAAGCAGCACTCCCTCATCGGTCCTTGTCTATTCCACCAGGACCATCGGCATCAGCAGGAGCATGGCACTCAGGATTGTTGCCGCATTCTTATTACCTCATGGCCTTGCCGAAAAATGTGAAAAAATGTTATGATTGCGGTGACAATTTTTCCGAAAAATTTCGTCAGCCACCACACAACATCGTGGTCAAGCACTTCGACCGTCGGGTGGTATGCAGGGACGAGAGCACAGGAGCGTTGGTGCACAGCGCAGACTTTGCCAACACTTATTACCATCCCAGTCCTGTACATATCATGAGAAAAAACGCTGTTTTTGACGGCCGTGTACATATCAACCTCAGCACCTACCACTCCCTTGACAAAGACCAGAGGGAAATGTTGAAATGGTCTGGACTGATTGTGAATATCATTTAATTCGCAATAATGTTACAAATACTGATTTCTATTAGTTATCTATTCGTTACAGTTCTTTATAGCTACAGAAAACACCGAAGAATAGTACAATTTAGCAATGAAAGTGCAATGATGAATGGCTTGGACAGATTATTAATATCGTTAACTCACAATAGTGTTTTGATTACCTTTTTGTCACTGTTCTTTTTATAAAGCCACAAATATGTAACAGTCCTTTATAGCTACAAAAAACACTGTAGGAATGCACGATTTAGCGATGAAAATGCTTGGACGGGGATTCTTAGTATCGTTAATTCGCAATAATGTTACACGCATTGATTTCTATTATTTACCTTTTCGTTACAGTTCTTTAAATCTACAGAAAACACTGTAGGATTGTACGATTTAGCAATGACAGTGTAATGATGCATGGCTTGGACAGATTATTAATATCGTTAATTCACAATAGTGTTTTGATTACCTATTTGTCACTGTTCTTTTTATAAAGCTACAAAATATGTATGCAACAGTCCTTTATAGCTGCAAAAAACAATGTAGGAAGGCACAATAATTTAGTGATGAAAATGCTTGGACGGATTCGTAGCATTGTTAATGCACAATAATGTTACACACGTTGATTTTTTTGATTACCTATTTTGTACTGTACTTAAATAATTATGATCAAAGAATATGGACCTGAATAATGTTGCACTCATTTGATTCTTTGGTTTACCTTTTTGCTAACGTTTGTAATTCGTGATTGCCTTTCGAAAAACATTAGAACTGTAAACGTGAACTTCCTTAAACACGGAATAACGCTATAACTTGATATTTTTCTAATATTTTGTGCTGCTGTTGATGTGAACCGATACAATATACTGTACACATTCTACAGTTCCATTTTTACCACATTTATACTACATTTTGGCAAACCTCTCTCCGAGGTTGACCGCTTAATAGAGCTAAAGAATTGACTACCCAGGTAATACATAATTTTTGGACTGTATTCCTCATTTTCCACACTCCGCATTTTCCACACTCCTCATTTTCCACACTCCTCATTTTCCACACTCCTCATCTTCCACACTCCTCATCTTCCACACTCCGCATTTTCCACACTCCTCATTTTCCACCTAACCCACAGAACATAGCCAGACCCACTGAGTCAGATCTCAACTTGGCCAAGTATGCGTTAAGGTATTTAAAGGGGACACGAGAACAATGTCTTAAGTTCGAAAAATCGGAGTCACCATTAAAATTAACAGGATTTTGTGACTCCGACTGGGGAGCAGCAGTTAAGGATAGGCGAAGTATTACTGGGTATAATTTTCAGTTGTCAGAGAAAGGTCCTTTGATTTCATGGAAGAGCCATAAACAGCCAACTGTAGCTTTATCTACATGTGAAGTGGAATACATTTCGCTAGCTAGTGCTGTACAAGAGTCAAGGTTTCTGAAGCAACTATGTAAAGACATGAACATTGTGATAGATGAAGTTTTAATTCATGCAGATAATCAGGGGACAATTAATCTAGCTAAAAACCCAGTCAATCATCAGAGGTCAAAGCACATTGACATAAAATACCATTTTATTAGATCAGAAATACAAGCAGGAACTGTAAAGTTAGAATATGTTCCTACGGAAGACAATGTAGCTGACATTTTCACAAAACCAGCAACTAAAGCTAAACTAGAATAGTTTAAGCCTTTTATCATGGGAAAGTAGTGTTTGTTTGTTTGGTTTGTTTTGTTTTGTCTTTATATACATCTTTTGTATGTCCATGATGATTGGAGCAAGTGGGGGTGTTAGAATACGTGCTCCAATATCGTGACCAATGTAACCGCAATACTTATCATAGTTAATCATGGTTTATCTATCCATTAGTAGAAAACCACTGTAGGAAATGCCGTAAGATTGTATCGTAGATGCTATGCCTGGTATATTACCTTTGATTTAAGCCGCCTATGAATGATTGTATAAAAGAGAGCGAAATATCCAATAAAGTTAGTTGTTACTCCTACTTGTGTGATGCGTATGTTCTTGTGAGGACATGGCGACATCAGTAAACCTAAAGCCCTGGTCAAACGGTGCATGATAGTCGATGATAGTTGGTTCTCTCCTAACTATCATCAACTATCACCAACTATCATTCACATGGTCAAACAGCCAAAGAAGTTCGTGATAGTTGACGATAGTTTACCGGCAGTCGCGCGAGCAAAGTCACGCGAGCAGCTAGTTCCAGGCTCTTTCCGCGAAAAAATGTAACAAAAATGGCGTCGCGTGAGACAAACAATTTATCGCGACGAAAGAGGGCGGCGGCTTGTTTACTAGTAATCGATTTGTTGGAGGAATGCACGTGAGATGAATGTGGAGAGCGTTGGTGGAAGAGAGGAAGGACAAGGGAATGGATAAAAAGGAGAAACGAAAGGGGGATGTTGAAATTGGTGGAAGAATTGCGAGTGGAGGACACTGCCGCTTACAAGGAAATGTTGCGAATGAACTGTGAAACATTTGAAGAAATATTAACCGCTATCGGGCCTGAGATCACCAAACACCAAGTTGTAGGTGGCCACAGGGTTATTTCACCTGCCGCAAGACTAATTCTCACACTCCGGTTCCTTGCTACAGGTGAAACATTTCGCTCTTTGCACTTTCAATTTCGCATGGGCAAATCGACTATCTCTTACATTGTTCGTGAGGTATGTCAAGCAATTTATTCAGTTCTCGGAGCCTGATACATGTCAACCCCGACAAGTTGTCCCGAGTGGTTGCAAATTGCCGAAGATTTCGAGCGTATGTGGCAGTTTCCAAACTGTATCGGAGCAATCGATGGGAAACATGTCGTAATTTGCCCTCCAAGTGGAGGTGGATCATTCTACTACAACTATAAGGGAACCCATTCTGTTGTGCTGATGGCTGTCGCCGGACCAAACTACGAATGTTTGTATGCCGATGTTTGGGACAAATGGGCGAGTTTCGGACGGAGGAATCTGGAACAAAACACTGCTATTGAAGAGGTTAGAGGAGTGTAGCGTCGGAGTGCCTGAAGACAAACCCCTTCCCTTTGGTAAAGAACCAGTGCCTCACGTCCTTGTGGGCGATGACGCTTTTGCTTTACGACCATTTGTTATGAAGCCATACCCACAAAGAAATCTCAGTCTCGAAGAGCGGATTTACAATTACAGGTGAGAATCTAGCATAGAACAACAACAACAACTCTGCTATTGGCATGCCCATACATGTAGTTGAACATGCTATTATCCAGCAGTGCACATCCCCCACCTTGGCCTGCCTCCAGCCAGGAATTTGGGGGGAGAGGGGTGTTTGCAGGTTGTATTTTAGGGAAGTGTAATTGTTGTTGTATTTTGTAAAAAAGTTACCGCAGTTGTAGGAAATATTACTTTTCATAAGGGAAATGAATGAGCCTGTGATGATGATGGTGATGATGATAATAATAATAACAATAATAATAACAATAATCAACTTTATTTATCAAGGGCAGACACGTGACAGTAAAAACTGAAAATCCAGTGGCCCTCTAATATATAATACAAGAGAACAAAAATAATGATTAAAAACAAGAAACCAGAATTATAGAAAAAATTCATTAAAATACGCTATGAAAAGGAGATCCTATAGTATATAATACATTAGGGACAGAAATAATGATTAAAATATAAGAAACAGGTATAAAATTACTCAAAAAGGCGAAATTATGAAACAGAATTAAACTAGAAGATAAAACGATCTAAGTGCTTGTAGCTGTCCTTAAAATGATCAAACATGGTCTTCTTAAAACTTGCTAAATTTGGTTTGCTTCTAATATTACTTGGTATCATATTCCAGAGGCATGTGGTCAATACCGTGAAAGACCTTCCTCCCTCTGACTCCACAACACTTTTCACATGTGATTACAATAGACCAATTTCGATATATTAAAATTCAGTCTCAAACAATAGACCTCAGAACGAGGCTCTTGGGAATAAACCCCACAAACTCTGTATTTATTCCCACGAGCCTCGTACTGAGGTCTATTGATTGCGTTGTACATGTCTTAACAGTCTTTCTACAAGTATCATTCATATTTATTGAAACTGATCTCAGATGAAACAGATGAAACAGATGAAATTTCATATGAATTTTACAAGTGATGTATTTTTCATTAAAACACTCATGTCTATATAATATATAACTAAAAAAAATGGGCAAAAACTATCTAACAACTGAAGAGTATTCTCACATTTGAATGGTTTTTCTCACAACAGAGTGGAGCACATAATTATTACTGTAGGTCACATATCTTAGTAACCATATATTTCGATCAACATTTTTTGGGGTGAACAGGGAGCAGGGCTTTTTTAGGTGTTAAGATCCCAAAGAAATGTATTTTTATAGGTTTCTTCAACCTCACTCAAGGAATATTGCAACCTTGGTTTCTATGGTGTGGTGTCTCTGCCAAATTTATGTAACTTAGAACATATAATGTGGACCATACAGTTCTGAAACTTGAACAATTCAGCTGTTACATCTATTAAGAAATTCTACCTTGCAGTACAGTTATGAATGCACGGTAGTCATTATTTAATACATGTACTTTAAGATAAAAGATAGGTTATTGAGAGAGGTGGTTGTCCAGTAGAAGTGGTCACTTGGAGAGACTATGTTGACTTTCCAAAAGAAAAGACCATACTAATACTCAGTCTTCCCTCCTTTGTTCATAAATAATGGTCCCTCTTTCTAACCTATATATATATCATTACTATGATTCCAGACACAGCAGAGCTAGACGTCTATCAGAGAACCTGTTTGGCATCATGGCCGATAGATGGAGGGTGTTTCTAACGCCAATACAGCTCTCTCCTACTTTTGTGGAAGACTTAACTTTGGCAGCTTTGACGCTACACAATTTTTTAAGATCTAACAAAGTGTCAAAGCAGATCTACTTACCCAAGGGGCTTGCCGATGAGGAGGACGTCTCAACTGGTGAGGTGGTCCCTGGGTCCTGGCGGGCATCAGAGCTCCAGATGAACCCCTTACCAGTTCCTAATTCTGGGCACAATGCTAGCCGGTTGGCTAAAGGTGTGCGAGACAAATTCAAGGAATACTTCTGCAATGAAGGAAGTGTGCCCTGGCAATGGGACAGGTGTTAGAATAATGTGGTAGTGCCATTGTGATTTTGACATGATTGTTTTCAGTTACTTACAGTTGAGAGATAAACCATAAGAAGAGTCGTATATTTAGTCAAGGGCTTTAAATCTTTTATTTTATTCAAAATTCAGTTTCTTGGGAATAAATACCTTAATAATTTAAGCAAAAATATACATACATATTACAAATTTTGCACTTTACATACAGTGTATAGCCTCATTTATTATTCAACTTTCATACACTGTAGGAATTACAATTTTCTGATTGGCTGATTTGTACAATGTGATGCTGGGTTGTGACAAAACAACCTCCTTGATGTCATTATCATGGTGTAAATTCAACACACTACTGTCATCACACCATGGCTTCGGCTGACTCAAACTTTGACAAGTTTTTTTTTTTCAGTGTATTCAATTTGAATAATAAAAATGTTAACGAACTCAGCAAGTGAATAATTATCGGGATTTACCTGCACTCGTTTATTAAAAATGAACACAAAATTTTCAATACCGCACTTGGCAGCCTAGTGTGGTATTGAAATTTCTCATTTATTGTTAGTGAACTCGTGCAGGTAAATCCCGATAATTCACTTGCTGAGTGCATTAACCTTCAAATAGTATATATTTTATGCCAGAATATCCTTTTTGTAAAACAATACCTTATTACATTATGTGTTGCTTTGTAAAATACTGCTGTTTGCCCAATGTATTTGTTTTTTAAGCTTTATTTGTTGTATGTAAGCATGAACAAGAAACATGAAAATGCGATCTAATTTGGTATAGGCTGAGGTATGATTGGTTATCAAACATTTTGATCTTTGATCTATCAAAGTGGGATGTTTCACTAACTTTAAAGATAAATAAATCACACTATTATTAAAGTTTAAACATGATGTTAAGTAATTGTTATACTGCATACACAGCCCTGCCAAAATGTGGTGACAAGCCCAATTTTGACACCTACAGTTCACTGTTTGCAGCCTAATTAACATTGGAGTTTACTAATCCTCACTAATAGCAAATACATATCTGACTCTTACTGACTGCTACTTGTCTTATCCTGCCTACTGTTACAAAACAGTTTGACAGGCCTGTGTACAAGTAAAGATTACTCATTAATTAATGATGTTAATGTTAAGGTGGCTGACAACAGTTTCTAGCCCTTCCCAAGACTTACAGTAGATTTTACTTTTTCATTATAACCAGTCTTGGTTACAATCATGGTATCAAACAAATGCCCAGTCATTTGTGAACTTGTTGTTACCATTTTTGTGACACAACAGATTACCATAAAGGTCATAAAGAGCCACCTTAAATTTTCAAAAACTTAAGGTGGCATAGAATGTTTTGAACATATATATATTTTTAGATTTTTCAAAACATTGCATCTTAATTACCCTGCTAATTAAAATTTGACGATGAAAAAATGGGATCACCGAACTCCTCTTGAGTTAATAGTACCTTAAGTAGGTTATACCGGTGCTATGGTAACAACATGCTCAACGTGTTCAACAATGACTGACCATTTGTGTCATACTGTGATTGTTGCATCAACTGATATAGAGTGCTTCCAATGAAACATCAAAATCTAAGTCTTATAAAAGGCTGGAAGCTGTTGCCAGCCACTTTAATTCATACCTACATGGAAGTCATTCTACATGTATACCAATATAGAAGGCTTTGGATATTACATGGCAGTATACAGTGTATATATTGGAATGTACGGAGAAATGAATAGTTCACTATCACTTCAATAAAATGTAATTGGAAACATCTATCATTGCAATTTAAGCAAGTATTAAACTCTTCCACAATAGAAAAGCTGGGATAATGGTGCCTGAGAGGATGGTGGAGCCAAGTGAAGGGTACCCATGACAACCCTGCGAGTGGCAACCACCAGGCACCATCACACTGAACTAAGAGTGGAAACAAAAGGATACTTATCATGAAAACAAGGGGATGGGTGGGCTCGGAGAAAAGGTTTATGAGAACTGTCCAGCAGCGAAGCAACGCATGGAATGACTTGACATCTGAAGCAGAGCTGTAAAATCAAAGAGCATCACCCTAAGGGAGACTGCTTGCCAGCTATATTGTTTCACGTTTAACTTGACTTAAATTACAAAATTACATATTATAAAAGAAAGAACACTAAAAACTTTCTTATTAAATTTCTGCTCAAATAAGACTAATTTGTCATTTCAATGTTGCAAATATATTAGTCATATAATTATTAAGAACCTGATAAATTTACTAAAATCCCGAAAAGTGGATTAAAAAATGTACCAAATGTAACTTTACATGGAAACATAATATGGACAGCTTCATTTATAATGCTATTTCCATGAGAATCCCATGCTCAAATCCTGTTACACAAAAAGTTAAGATGACCACTGGTAAAAGCTACCTACTGCTGGGTTGCCAAGCTGACTGCTACTTGCCACTGGATAGTGGGGCTGTGAAAAGGTTAACGACAAATCACTACCAGAAGTCCTAGATTGCTCCATGTCCATCTGCAGTTCCCATATTATATCACTGATTCTCTTCTCTGCTATCAGCTTTCGTCTTCCGTCCAGCAGTTTCAGCTTTTCAGTGATATAGCTTGCAAAGCTTGCTTCT
>OZ026602.1:33483974-33486474 GCA_964020085.1 Micromussa lordhowensis | reverse complement strand
AGAGTATTATATTCCATGACGAATAGGTAGGTAAAGCCGTTAGGGTCCAAACTGACCCACACTGTCGGAGCTTATCCGAACCAAAATTTCTGAAAGTTATAGAATTACCCCCGGGAACAAACAGATATTCTGTACTTGCTAAGACATGGAACATGTTCAGTACTTGTTTCTAAAATACATAATTGTATAACATGTCAGATAATTCATCATTCCTTCAATTTCTTGTCCACTCATCCACCCTGCATGTAATTTTAATATTTGTGTTTTGAAAACTGTCTAAATGCACACTCTCATTTCTGAACATTTCAGAATTTTTTTAGAATGAAAATTACTTTCCGAAGAGCTAATATTGAAGGAAAATGCATCCCACCTCAGAAATGATGTCAAAATGCAGGAAATGGCACTTGAGAGAACCTAAATTTGCAAAATTTCATGGGGGGGGGGGCATGCCCCCAGACCCCCCTAGAGGCTTGCGCCTTCGGTGCACGTGTTAGCGCCTCTGGCGCTAAAAAATACCTCCCAAAACATAAAAGAACCCCCCTCAACAGAATCCACCCTACGGGCCTGAAGAGTTGACTTGTGCTTTCCATGGTATCTATATTGACGAAAGAAACGAGTAGAAACTAGTCAGTACTTTATGAATATTAATATTTTTTTACAGGATATACCACACCATTTTTTCAATTTTAATGCAAGCACTAGAAAAACTTTAAAACAAGTATATTTCTGTTTTATTTGTCTATTTTAGGGGTGAAGAATTCCGGAAAGATTTTAAAGACCTGTCCGCTGTTCATGCCTTTTTTCCAACTGCACCACCACAGTTGTTGACAAACCTCAAACGCAGTTTGTCGTTGAAAACAGACTGCAAGGTTATTGCAGCCAACCGGAATCAATGCAATATCTATTTTGACAAGAAGTTGAGGATGAGTAGCCACCATGGCTATGAAGGCTTCAATCAAATTCTCCTTCCTATTGCAAATGACCTAGCCATGCAGAGGGAGAAATATCCCATGACTATTATTTACCTAAAACTTAAGGACTGTGGGTATGCCCATGGTTTATTTGAGAGGGTATTACAGGATAAAGAATTTGTGGGCGAAACAAAAGATCCAGCTGGAAGGTTATTTGCACAGTTCCATGAACCACAAACAAAACGCATGAAGAAGAGTATCATTTCAGAGATAAAAGAGAAGAACTCGAGAATATGGGTTTTATTTGCAGCATCAGCTCTAGGAATGGGGGTTAATGCTCCCTATGTACAGCACATCTTACACATCTCCCCTCCGAGTAACTTAGAGGCATACATGCAGGAGACTGGACGTGCTGGCAGAACAGGAATACCTGCCTGGGCTACACTCTACTACAACAAAGCTGACATTGCTAGTAACAAGGAGCACGTACAAGAGCCAATGAAGGCTTACTGTAGGGCTGAAGAATCCTGCCTCCGGACTCTTATCCTGAAGTACTTAGGATTTCCTGGTGTAACTCAGGAAAGATGTTGCTGTGTGTGTGACGGAACATGTAGCAATGTAGTTGTGAATGAGCCCAAGACGGCTAAACCAAGACTAAGAACAATGCCACCTGATAATAAGACTGTCCTAAATGAACTCATTTCCAGTGAGCTGAGAGACTTTGAAGCACAGACAAATTTAACTAGTTTGGTGCTCTTTAGCTTTTCAAATGAAAAAAATCTTCTCCAGAAAATCATGTAAGGAATTGAATACATTGAGAAAGAATCAGACCTTCTTAACACTTATGGCATCTGGGAGGAGACCTGTTCCTCAAAGATCTTTTCATTTATAACTCAGTATGCCCCTCTTATTCAAGGGGAATCAAGTGACATAGGAAGTATGGCATGAAAGCAGTATGTTGAGAGACGTTTAATCTTAATATCTTGCATGGGGCTAGAAATTTGAAGAGTACACACGATAGAATCTAAAAAAGAAAATTTTTGATTTTTTTGTATGCCTCTTGAGTTCATACAGAGTCAGGAGCCCATCACTTGGAGCAAGCAACTACCCTATATTCCTGTCGCGGCGTTTTCACAGACGGATCTATTTTTAGTTCGAATTTACCGCGAATTCTAAAACTCAGTGGCCAATCACAAGCACAGACTTACCGGAAGAACAAAAACGAAACAAAATGGCGGAGAGAGGCGAGGAATCCTCTGATAGTTCTAGTCCTTCTAGTGTAGATTCCTTTGAAGATTTTGAAAGTCCCTCGCTAAGTAGCAGTTCAGAAGAAAGCGCAAATGAAGTTGAACCTGATGCAAGCTCGATTTCGCATCCGTCAGGTGCTAAAAGGCTAAGCTAACCTCCTGGATATTTTCAACCCAAGAGGCCGCTCAAGTGGAAGCTGAAATTCGTCCGCAAGTTGCAAGCAGTCCACGCGTGAAACTATTTTCAGAAAGGGAACGCTTCACAAAGCACATGCTTAGCGAGGAACAAAAGGCAAATTTCCGGCTTCTCATTGCTGGATTTTGTCGCAAGTTTTCAACACT
>OZ026602.1:33438974-33473974 GCA_964020085.1 Micromussa lordhowensis | reverse complement strand
CAGTAGCTCAGTGGTAGAGCATCCGACTAGATCACGGAGGGTCGTGGGTTCAAATCCCATCTGGGGCTCGGATTTTTTCCGAGTCTACGTGTCTCCTAGAATTTACGTAATTTTATGTTGTTGTTAATAATAATAATAATAATAATAATAATAATAATAATAATAATAATAATAATAATAATAATAATTATGATAATACTATGCCCAACTAAAAGTGGCAAAATCCAAGTGAAATTCTGGTATGGCCAAACATGTTCGTATTTACAGGAAAGTAATGAAATACCTGCATTATTTTAGCTGGCCATACATTCAAACGTGTCCAGTTATCCCGGTAAACAAAAGCATACTTTAGTCCAGGGACCTTGCGACTGAGTCCATTTTCTACCTGTTCCATTTCTTGGGCAAACACTGTTTCGACTGTTTTCCAACCAAATTGGTGGTTGTCTTTAGTAAATTCCTTTGTACCTTGTTCCCTTGAGCTATAGAGGGCAGCTATCATGTTCTTAAGAGCGTAAATCCGAAAATATCGAGAATCGGCCGACAGAAGCGAAAAAAACGAATTTTTTCTTACATGCCCAAAAGAACCCATTTGGTAACCTATTTTCGGAAATGACATCAAAACGTTTGATTTCCTTTTCTTTTCTTCAAAATTTGCAAAACATGAAAATTCGGCCACAAGGCCTTCAGCGGCGTCCATGAGACTTGAAATTTGGCACATGTTTAACATGCTCGTATGGACGTACTGAACGTTATCTCAACATGTCCTTTACACAGTTTGTGAGGCATCTCTTGAACTTTACTTGGGACTAAATTTTGTTTAAAAATATTTTTTTTTACAAACTAATTAACCTTCGGAAGCTGAACTATTTACGGACCTCAAGTGATAAGGCTTATATTAGCAAACTTTGAACTTGTCAAATGCTGTCTGTTATATTTCAGTCACGTAAATAAATATAACCAAATCAAAGCAGGTTCTTTATTCTACTCGCCTGGAAAAAATTACAGGTGGCCCGTAAAAACTGTTCCGTTGAGAGAATTTTCCGTGAGGTCACTTTGACGCATATCTCATTTAATTATGCAATTGTTAATTATTGCGCAATTGTTATCATTTCCGACTTCTTTTATTTTATACATTCTCACTAAATCTCTTAGGGTATAGAATTGAAATAAAAGATAAGAAGTCCAAACAAGCTGTTACAACTCAGCTTATAGTTGGCTTATCAATAGACCAAAGGACTGGTACTTTATCATGAGTCGCGCAAACTACTTCACACGATAACGACCGTGACCAGCTGGTTGAAAGAAAAAAAAGCGTTTTATATACATGGCTAGATTGAATTGAATTGAAATAAATATAAGAAGTTAAAACAAGTTTTAACAACTCAGCTCATCAATAGACCAAGCTGTTGTTTTTTCAATAATACTAGTACGTTATCATGAGTCACGGAAACTATTTCACACGGTAGTGAACTTGACTAATTGGCTTCTTCGATGGATCCTTTTTTACATGGAACGTACGCATTCTAACTAACACTTCTGTTATAACGAGTACAGATAGCCACTCAAGCGATGGAAATACAAAATTCGTGAAACGTGGAAGGGATATCTTTAAAACAGAGACAACAACTCTAATTAAATTAAACTAGGAACGTCGCGTTAAACTTAACAGTATCGCTACCACTAGTAAACACTTGCCTGCTTTGCTGTAGAATTTTCATATGCAAAATTTTCATTCACGAAAAAGTTTGAGATATGGTATATTCCAGAATCGGTCCATATTAGTAAGACGTTATTTATGTTTCTTACGTTATGGTTAAATATTTCACTCGAGCTTCGGACGCTATAAACTCAACTGACCGATAGACATTATTAAATTAAACGGAATCCTTGAAAACTTTAATTAACAGATTCATTCCTAGCTTTGAAATTCTCAATACGCTAGTCACTCTGAATCTTCATCGCATTGTTACTTTTTTCATAAACTTTACTTTGATTAAGATACGATTTTCAGGCCAGTGAAACTTCTTGTTCCTCAATCACACTCCTAAATTGTGTTGCGTGACAATGTGATTGACAATTAATTTGCCTGGGATACGGATCGATATAACTAGCTGTTGAGCATGAGTGGTTCAGGTAAAAGTTATTTACAGCTAACAATTCACTTCACAGCGAACGTTCTGACTTGCTATTCATATTCTGTTATGGCATGCGCATGTGGCTATTCATCGCTAGTGGGTGGAGAGTGCGGTTCAAGTAAAGAGAGACCCGCTGATATAAAATGCGTCACCATACGAGAGTGTACGAAGGAAGTGTATAATCATCTTGCATTTCACAAAATCAGCGATGATTCCGGTGTTGACTCCGAGTGGAAACTGCTTCTTGCAAGGGCAGGTACTATGCAATGGTCAATTTACTGTAATCCTAAGACACCATTTTAACCTGCGTTTCC
This sequence comes from Micromussa lordhowensis, assembly GCA_964020085.1. NCBI lineage: Eukaryota > Metazoa > Cnidaria > Anthozoa > Scleractinia > Lobophylliidae > Micromussa > Micromussa lordhowensis. Next base: position 33,471,525 of record OZ026602.1, on the reverse strand, counting down.
CACAAATTATAACTCTTTCGCTGGCATAAACTAATTTTTTTTTCTACGTGCAGGTGTATTTAAAATTGATGCCTCCTACTTAGAAATGACCATATGTCCTCGTCATCGGGACTTATTTGGTTCACGTTGGCAATCTGGAAGGTCTATTTGCACTATCCCCGATGAAATTGCTGCTCACAAGTCCTCGTCAGCAAAAGGGCTGTGTGGCTTGCGGAGTTATCAGTCGGCATATGTTTACTTTAAAACCCAGCAGCTTGTTCCAACGGGCTCACGTAAGTCTCATGGTACTAAAGTACAAAAACCATGGTTGTTGATGTAACGACTGTTTTGAACCTGTATCAATTTCTTTACTCTCGTTATTGTTTAAACAACCACTATCAATGTGTATCTCTAGATACACACGACGGCTACATAGTAGCCTGCGGATCCCAGTAGCGCTCTTCATCTCAGCTGTGAAAGTAATATCAGTAAAATATAAAACAGATGTAAAGTGTTATAATCTTAACTGCCAACTCTAGCACTGTATCGTAACAATAGCAGTGTAGAAAATCCTCCCCTACCCCTGGTGAAGTTCCTGGGTAGGAAGTTTGAAGTGCAGGTCAGTAAGTGGGAAAAGTTTATTCATTTAAGTAAATATATATTTAACAAATAGATAGATGTTCCGTGTTTTTGTCGAGTTATAGAAACACGAGTGGAAGTTTGGGAGAACGAGAAATGCTGTGGGAACATGAGTCATAGGCGAGTATTTCTACAGCTTTTGCGAGTTCTCCCAAACTTTCAAAAGTGTTTCTTTTTAATACACGATAGAAAGACGGAGAACATGTTTTCTATTTCTTTTAGAAAATACCGTGACGAAAGAAGGAAAATAACTTGTTAAGCTTGATTATTAAAATGTTAATTCTCTTTGCTTGCGCCATCATTACGTCAACAGCGCTCGTGCTAGTTCTGTGTTTCTATCGAGTTTTAATACAAATTTATTAACGTTCTACCACGAATGCCGTCCTCTGATTGGCTACGCTACTCCGAGTCACTATCTATTCTGTGATAGATAGTGAGAAGCGTAGCAGTGTACCCTTGTTAACAAGACAACGGCCGCTTCTTGGCGCTTTCGAAGTGTCTTTGGAGAGGATTTAGATATAGATTTGAACGACTAGCAGATTTATACTAAAGCAATTAGATTATTCGCTCTCAATTTCTTTGCGCGATAGTTGACTGGTGTTGCTTTCCCTCGTCAAATCGCGCGATAGAAATCTCGAGCTCATAATCTAATTGTTTAATAAAAACACACTTATAACCAGTCAGCGCGCGCATTTTCTTAGGGCTGCTCTAAATATATATATTGTCTTCATCGATAATGATAAAAATTATGAAAGTGATCGTTTATGTGTGCTTTTAGAATTGTACCGCTTAGAGGTGAAGACAATTTCAAACCGCAAAAAACAGGATCTTGGTACCTCATAAGGGTTCTTTTCAGAATTTCCCTCAAGCATTCGCATCCTTTATATATGGGAGAGCCTCCCCCAACCGATTGTCAAACTGACAAAAGGTCAATGTCAGGCGAAGATCTTTGGTATTTTCTTTGATAAAACTTTACACTTACGTACCGCTTGAAGCCTAACAACTCGCAGAAGTATACAACACCTGATTTAGATGAAAGATTCAAGACAAGTTAAAAGACCATTAAAGATGATGATAAAAGACGCGCGTGACCGGCTACGCAAAATTTCCTGCGCGGATATATGACGTCAGTGATTGACTTTGGAGTAGGACTTTTGACACAATATCCAGGAAATGGGCTAGGAGATTTTCCTTGGAGTCATCTAAAGCAAGAAATCATCAATACGCAAAACACCACTCCTTGTAATTGTGGAAAGCAAAAAGGCCTTTAGAATCTTAGTGCTAAGCTTGATGGAAAGTAACGTGTTTTGCTGTTGAAAATTTCATGTAATTCAACTTCCTTTGCCGGATTTCCTACTTTGGTACCTAATTTTAAAACCGTTTTCTTTTTCAAGGCATTTTTGATGTTAATGAAAGTCACCTTGAGCTTACGATTTGCCCAAGACATCGAGACAAATTTGGCATCAGATGGCGTTCGAATAAAAAGAATTGTACAACCCCTAGTGAATGGTCATCTCATGGCAAGTCAGTGACGGGGGAGAGAGGAATTTATCTTCGTCATTCAAAACTACTCTACCAGCAAACTGGAGTACTGCTTCCTGTAGGCTCACGTGAGTTTTTAGCCATCTCACTATCTTTAAAAATTGAATGATCTTTTTTTTTTACTAGAGAAACGTAAAAACGTGAAATCACTAAAGGAAAGCATAACAAAAGTAATTCGAAGCAAATAAGTCACAGATTTCCTTATGATTCAATTTCTTGTTTAGTTGTGTAATTTTCTGTTCCCACTTAACTTCATATATCTATAACCAGTTACAAATGAAGATATATAACACACATTTTTCTGTACACCTATATTTTGAACAGATTGACCTTCATGGTAAAGGCTGGTCTATCTGGTCAAATTATAGTTGTAAAGAAAAAATGTGTGTTATCTTCATTTGTGTCTGATTATATATGAATTATGAGGATAAAACCTATGCGCATTAAATGTTTGTGACTAAATTATATACATCTCGAGTTACAGCAGAGATTACCTGGTGGCTTGGACATATCATTAAGAAAATAGGGTTGTCAACTGGGTCCTCTGGATTTGAGAAGGATGCTTCTACAAAGAATCTTGCCCTAAGTGTTTCAGCATCAGGTCTTGAAGGAAACTGTGTTCTTGGTTGCCCAGAAAGAATCTTCATTAGAGTCAAGTTTGATGATGCTCCATCACACAGAAGAATGGACACTTTAAGAGCAGTTTGCTGTAAGGATCAACTAAGGTCATGCAAGATAGAAAAAACCGATTTTCCCAAACTTTGCCAGAACATAGGCCTAGGTGAACTATTTCTAAAAATATAAGTTTTAGGTCGTATAGATCTTTATAAATATTTTTGTAAAGTTTTTTGTATTTTGCGCTCGGCGGCAGCCAAAATTGACTCCGAAATAGGCAATTTTCCGGAAGCTCGTGTTTAAACATAGAAAGCGTTTTAGAAAAGATTAACCCAGGAATTGAAAATATCTGTTTTCCTCTAACTAGTAGTAGTGTAAAATCTAAATTCAAGTTAAACTGAAATTTTTGACGAATTTTTTTATTTACCCTTCGGGAAAGTGCTTAATCTCGACCGAATTTAGACAAAATTCAAGGCTTAAAAAAACACTCTGGTACATGGCTTCACCCTACGAGACTATACTCCTGCGAAGGACAATCATTTCAACTACACATCGATCGAAAAAAAAATTGGGGTAAATAAAACGGCGAAATCTGACAGCATTTTCAAAACAGGTCACTTGAGTGAAATGATTGACCCTTTGACCTCTCATGTCAATGTGAAATCAACAACCAGCGGCTCTTCAACAATCACTTAATTCGTCGAAGTATACGTTTCTTATCTTATTATGCCTTAAACATCGTGTTTTCAGATAAAAGAAACTATATCCTTGAATTAAAAGGTGACTACCCGCAATTTTATGCAATGCTGGAGTTTATTTTGAAATTTAACCCACTATGTGTTTTCACGGCTACGATATTTTGATCGCCAAATTAAATCATAAGTCTCTTTTCAACAACCGTAAATGGCGGTATTAACCTAACAACGAAGTAAAAGTAATTTCGCTGAATGCTTTGGAATTATGTCTTACCGTAATGAGCTTTTCCTATCTGGAAACCACAGCAGTTTGTACTCAAATCAAAACACATGCGAAACAAGAGCGTAGAACCATGTTGCACGTAAACAAAGAGGGTTTCCACCTCCGTAACTCTCTGCTTAGTTGACCCAGTCCAGAAATAACAGTTCTTCACGATAGAGACAGTTTAAGCTGCAAATTATCGTCATATCTCAGAAATAGCAATGCACTCGCAGATAAAATGTCTTCCTGCACAAGTAAACTTACAGTACAAGACGACACGTTACGTCTACGTCACAATGTTCCATAAGGTTCGAAACCAAACTAGCTGTACGCGTGGTACAACAAAGTCGCTTACGAGACATGTCCTCTTGCGAATATGGGCAAATTGCAGGAGGGACGTGTGGTTGTAGCGCTGACAATCCAGCTAACGTCCAGAGCGTCGTTATCGCCAAATGTTCCAAAGACATACGAGGACATCTGCGATCTCACGACGTTCGAGACGCTTCTGTACACTCGGAGTCAAACCTGTTATTGGCACGGGCAGGTATGTATGATGTAGATTTAACAGTCTTAACAGGATAGGCAAACATTGCGTGTAATTTAACGTCCTCGCCTTACTACTGTTACTAGAAGACACAAATGTAGTGCCGAAAACTGAAGCATGGACAACTAATAATAACATTGCGTTTTATGCCGCAGTTTGTTAAAACTGGGTGGCATGTACTGAGGATTGTGCACTTGAGAAGATTTTAGTGAAAACAGTGTCAAATAAAATGCATTTTTAAAAAGAACCTTTGCATAATATTTAGTTGTTCAAGGGCTTTGGTCGAAATAGATTAACACAGGGACATTTTAATTTGATGATCAAAGTAAATACGTTGTTTTCTTTTCTTCAGTCGCGGAATATTCTACAAGATACGAAACATGCTTTACGAGGTTCTATCGACTTTGAGAGAACCCGAAAACACTGTGAAAATCCCACAGCGTTTCTCGTTCTCCCACCCGGCCGTGTTTCCATAACTCAGTTGAAACACGGTACAGGTTTTCCATTTCTTGCAGGTCAAGATCGCGTTTTTTCTAAGCTACTTCTCGCGCATACTTTTAACATAGGTTTTGCTGTAATGTTCACGAGTCACGCAATAATTTTTTTCCTTCTCCACGAGTCACGTATGAACCCTTTTCTACCGTTTTCAATCTAACTCTTTTCAATATAAAATCACTAGCCAAGACTGTAGTCAGAATGTTTATATTTTTTCGACCAACAGGCGGCAGTTTTAAGTTCTCTACAAGAAAACGCCTCGGCGATTTCATGTGGTGACTTCCAGGCCACCTCATTTCTCTGGTAAATAAGTTGGAACTGTGGATTCCAACCAGGAAAAACTCATCAAGTAAGAAATAATTCGGAGGCATGCAGTGAATTTGCTTTATTGGCGATCAAATTATTGTAGCCGTCAAAACACATAGTAGGTTAAATTTCAAAATAAACTCCAGCATTGCATAAGTCACCTTTTAATTCAAGGATATAGTTTCTTTTATCTGAAAACATGATGTTTAAGGCATAATAAGATAAGAAACGTATACTTCGACGAATTAAGTGGTTGTTGAAGAGTCGCTGGTTGTTGATTTCACATTGACATGAGAGGTCAAAGGGTCAATCATTTCACTCAAGTGACCTGTTTTGAAAATGCTGTCAGATTTTGCCGTTTTATTTACCCCAATTTTTTTTCGATCGATGTGTAGTTGAAATGATTGTCCTTCGCAGGAGTATAGTCTCGTAGGGTGAAGCCATGTACCAGAGTGTTTTTTTAAGCCTTGAATTTTGTCTAAATTCGGTCGAGATTAAGCACTTTCCCGAAGGGTAAATAAAAAAATTCGTCAAAAATTTCAGTTTAACTTGAATTTAGATTTTACACTACTACTAGTTAGAGGAAAACAGATATTTTCAATTCCTTGGGTGATCTTTTCTAGAACGCTTTCTATGTTTAAACACGAGCTTCCGGAAAATTGCCTATTTCGGAGTCAATTTTGGCTGCCGCCGAGCGCAAAATACAAAAAACTTTACAAAAATATTTATAAAAATCTGTACGACCTGAAACTTATATTTTTAGAAATAGTTCACCCAGGCCTATGTTCTGGCAAAGTTTGGGAAAATCGGTTTTTTTCTATCTTGCATGACCTTAGTTGATCCTTACAGCAAACTGCTCTTAAACCCATAACTGGTAAATGCCTTGACAGTCATCATTACCAGTTCTTGTAGAACACTGGAATCCATTGACCTTCCAATTGGAAAATAAGGACCAATCAAATCAAAACTTGATGTTAAGTCACGCCACAAAAATTGAACTATGTATGAGGCTTTCTGTGCACCAGGCTGCACGGCTGTACTGAACACATCATGTAACACCTTTAGCTCATCCTCAGATGTACAGAAGCCTGTGATTCCACCTCCTTTCAAGTTCCATGCAACTTTCATCTGGATCTACACGAGGAAAAAGAAATATGCATGTTATAGTGCCATATGCTGAAGATTTTAATGTAATTTGGAAATTATGCATTTGAGCCACTATATTTGTGATAATATCACAGCATACATGATCTCAATAATACTGGGAGCCTCAACTAATAATAATGTTTATTCTCCAATTAAGAGAAGCCCAAACACTTGGAAATAGTTCAAGAATGTTGATTGTGTAGTGTACTACCGGTAATCACAATCAAGTTCCAGAGAGGAGAGCAAGCCTCAGAATCACAGACTAATTACTGTTAATGTTTTTGGTTCAGCTTTCTCATGCCTAATTGGCTTATTCCATTGCACAAATACTTTTGGTTTTGGAACTGATTTTCTTGCAAAAAATTGCAGTACCATTTATAACCCCATCAGGTGTACGTGTGTATGTTATGGCACTTTGATTAACCTTGAAATTAAGTGTAAATTGATATTCTCACCTTGACTTCATCCCACATCATGACTCCAACTCCTAACGGTCTGGGGTGTCCTTCCTCCTCTCTCTCCTTCTGGAATTTGACATAGGCTTTGTGTTGACCATAGAGGTACTCATCATCAATACCAGCCTTCTCAGAGCCATCTTTGACTATCTGCTTAAGAGTTTTAGAATGTGGCAGCTGCAAAATATTTTATTATTATTATTATTATTATTATTATTATTATTATTTTTAAAATCTTCAGGTCCCTCAAAGCTTGGTATGCTGACAGGCTTCTGTTGTAGACAGCCAGAGCGACTCACAATAAAACAAAGAAAATGGTATTTTCAGTAACGATACCATCTGCACTGGCTGACTTGACTGACTGACTGACTTGTGGAGAGGCCTGTAAACTGACTATTCTGCCTAAAGAAGATTGCTAAGCATAATTTATTCATTCATTTATTCCTTCATTCATTCATTCATGCATTCACTCACTCATAAATCATTGATTCATCCACCCATTCATCCATTCATTCATTCATTAAATCAATCAATCAATCAGTCATTCAGTCAGTCACTCAGTTACTTATTCACAGATCTACCAGGAAGTAAAGAGATAAAAGGATTACATCCCTGAAAGACAACACCCAGCATATGACTGCAGATTTTTTGTTGGTCTCATAAATTACTTGTATGACACCCACTTTTATCTATTACTTACCAACTCGTACAGTAACTGATGACCATCAATTGCCATTCTTCCCATTCACTGTTAGTGAAATGAAAACAACAAGTCAATGGAATTGATTATAATAAAATATGTATGGGCAATCATACGACTGCGAGTGCAATTATTAAGGATTTACACTACTTGTGATATTTGAAAATTTTCTCAATTTGAAAGAACTTTCAAATACATCATGAGTAGTGTAAATCCTTTATAATTACTCAAGCTTTCATGGGATTACTCATTTATTACTCATGGAGACAGTTATGAAAGAGCATTAATCTGCACTGCAGTGCAAATTAAAAATTGATGATAAATTTTGCCTGCTCTAAGCCAATCACAATGAAGTAATTTTCTCAGTTGTATAGTAAAAAAATTGTAAAAGACAGGAACTATGCTAAAAAATTACAGAATAGCAGCTAGGAATGACAGACCGGGTAAAATGGCGGTGACATATAAATTATGTGGCGGTTGAACACTTCAGTTGCTATAAGCAGAGATGTACATGTAAACAGATCGAAGCATTACATGTGTACAACAAACACTCACCATTATCCCGTTGATTTTTAAAGAAACTCTCTCGATCTTTCTCCCATATGTCTTTCACGAAGTTTCCAGCTTTACGTCCCTGTCCATCTTTGTACTGGTTTCCTTCCTTGACGATCCTAGAAAGTTCCTCTTTCCCTTCATTAGAGATTTCAATCGCCTCTATAAGCTGACAAAGTTCGGAAGACTGTTCTTGTGGCAATTCAATTCTTGTCTGTTTATATAGCTTTTTCAATTTCTTGTCCATTCACGATCGTAGTTGGCGACTGTTACTTAGCCGAAGGGACTTGCTTTGGGGAGACAAATATTGAATTGGGTAATTACTACTAGGATTTCGCCGCTCCTCTCGTCTAGTTGAATCCAGGGATTGTCTATCATCGAGTGCACTTTTTGCATATTGTTCGCAGACGAGACAATTCCCACAGATTTTCTGCACTCGATCTGAAGTCGACTTGCGGTAATTACTGCCAGGGACATGCCATACTTTATAGTTTTTGGAGTACAAGGATGTTCCATTCAAAAGACACACATTTTTGGGAAGGTAACCCAGTTCTTTCTGCAAGTCATGACCATCAAGACCAACCAAGCCCGGGCAAAGAACACACGTGTTTGAAGGCCATTTGTTAGCCAAATTCACAAGTTCTGCGGACTTCACTGGAAAGCTCAATGTTCCGTCTTCTATTTTCCGATGTCCCAAAATTGGGCTATCCAGCCGTCACTCACCATGCGGATAAATTATAAGTCTAACAGGCTGAAACGGACCAGTACTTAGAGAAAACTGCAGATTTCTAGACTGTTCAATTATCAAGGCACTGGAAGAAGGTGCCATGGATTCAGCCGCCAACGGGAATAAATCACTATCCACTATCGATCGCACTTCACAAAAATAACCTGCACTCGACAAGGTGGAAGCCAAGGAGGTTAGTGTAAAATTATCTTGAGCCTTCGAAGCAAGCTCCTTGTTTTGTTGGGCTTGTTTCTGTGCAATCCTGCAGCGTAAAATATCCTTTACGGAGGTCGAGGTGGTCGAGGATTAAGACTCATTCACACTTTGCTTGCGTGGCTCTTTGTTTTGAAATTCTCGATCATGATCATGGCTTAAATTGTGCCGCTTCATTATTATCAAACACTTTATATGGCATTATAAAACACATGAACAACGTCCGAAAAGGGATAAAGTTTGATCAAAAAGAAAACTACGAAATAGTTACTTCGACTTCACCCGACTTTCCGCTGACGATGAGTCACTACGATCGATAATTTTTTCCATCTCTCTGCAAGTTGAAAGTGTGATACATGTGGCAAAGGATTGTGGAAGACTGCAGGTGCTCCTGGGAAGACTGAACTGAAGAAAGTGAGGAATGGAACAAGAAAATGGAGAGAGAATTGGTACATTCGGCATATTTTATTCTGTCGACATGCCCACCCGAGGCCGCCATTTTGTACTTACCGATGCGCGCTGACTTAGACCGGAAGTGACCTACTTCGCGGGAAAAAAAAGCTTTAAAATAGACTGGTCTGTAAAAATGCGGTGACATAGGCTCAGTATGGGAGTTGCACGCTCCTAGTGATGGGCTCCTCTGACAGAGTTTAATACAGCTGTGAGTGGTCTCTCACCATATTTAGTCAGCTCCTTCATTGTGGAGTAGTATATTAGCCCCAGAGGTGATGAGCACATGAACTATAACTATATCATTCTCTAGTTTCTCTCAATCAGCAAAACTTTATTTGTCATTTAAGATGAACAGTCCATTTTCAAAACAACCTGGAATTTGTATCAATGAATTGATGGAAGCCAGGGCTCATTATGGGTACACTATGCTGAATGTAGAATGACACAGTTTCCTGAAAGGGCTATTGCGGCTCTGTTCAAAGTGAACTTGAGATTGTCTCTGATATTTACAGCCATTAAGAAATGTGTAACTATGAATTAGAAATTTCAGGTTTAAGGTCAATGGTACACAATCACATCAATCATTATTAGTCATTTATTATATTTTGGATCCTGCGAAGAATTCCCAGTTCCATCAAGAGACCATTGCCTATATTTACATTAGGGCCTTACAAGGAATGTGTAAATAGGAATAGTCCATGGGAAACTGAACCATAAGAGACAAACATATGCCAATTGGCTGTGAGGTAGAGTTTTGATGAATTAAAAAGTTGTATAGAGTGGTTTTGGAAAGTACATGTACTGGTCCTCAAACTTATGTCACCTGCAGAAAAAATGGAAAAAAATGTTCTTCCATTACAAAATGCTCCTCATTTCATTATGGCAATAAGGAATTCCCCCTCCCTAAGATTTGTGCCTAGTAAGATTAAATATTTGATTTTTTTTATCATAATACCTTAATATGGGTCATGTTCACAATAAAAGTCTGATGCAGAAAGATCATTCGTGTAAGCAACCCAATTTTGTCAAAAAATACACTGTACCCACATGTAAGTCTTAGTGACTATCTGGGTAATTCATACTGATTTAAGGTGAAGAGACTTGATGACTTGTCCCCAAAATATTTTTTGGATTAGTCTCTGAACCAAATACCAAACCTAATCCAGTCACACATCAAACTGAACTTTTGCTGTTCTGAGTCCTTTTGTGGAAGCACCACCAGAAAAATGTTCGTGTGAACAATCACTGTCACTGGTTACTTTACAGTGTGACTACTGTAACTGAGGCCACCTGACAAAATTGCACTTTTCACGGATGCAAACCGGGACGTCATTTTTTTCTCAACTTGCTCGGAGGTAAATAGCAAAGGATATTCTGAGTTTGACTAGCCAATGAGCATGTGCCTTCAGCGCTATCCACTGTTTTAGTGTATGCTAAATATGGGTTACTAACCAAGTGTGAGGTCAGGATGACTGGATATTTGTTCTTCTTTTGGCTACATAAACTTAAATATGAACGGCCAATATCCAGCCATATTGACTGAACAAGCTTGGTTAATAAAGGATTTATTACATGGCTTTTGGGTGAATTTTTCTTGCGGGATACATCGGGTAGTCCCGAGCGGGCAAGATTGCTCCATCTTGCTCGCTCACAGAGCTAGCCATATAATAAGAGAAATAAACTATTCTTAATTGGAGAGTTCCTGTTTATGTTTGTCCAACCACTGATGAAACTCTACAATGTTTAAGTATCTCAGAGGACATCTTTTGATGTCAGGAAAGCTCTCATGGGATCGTTCCGGTACTTTGGTGAATGGATCCAATCGCATCAGATCATTGATCATTTCAAGTTCATCTTTGAGTGGGTCTCTTGTGCTGTGCTGCACTGAAGACTTGTGTATGCCGGAAGATCTATCAAACTGCTCCTCCACTTCTGTGATGCCATTTGTAGCTTTACAGACTTTGCTGATTAAATGCAGGCTCTTGTTTGGTCCCATTCTCTGTACAATGCTCTTGCTCAGTCTGTTTTGAATTTCCTGGGCAAGATCATCTTCAATTTTGTGTCCCTCACCACCCCTCCAGTTGACAAAAAAGCCCCATTTGAACTCTTCAGAGAGACGCGGGGTTAACATGCACTAAATTTGGGCAATGCTAACAAACATTTCAATGGCATATTTGCTGTAAGCCCCCATTGATTTGAACACAGACAAAAGAAACTTCTGATTAATCAAATTTCTTTCCCCATCTGCCTGTGCTGCAGTGTCTTTCATCTGTAGAAGAAGAATGGTGAGGAAGATAAAACACAGTCCATTATTTGTCACAAAATGATCATCCTCATTCCTGTCACCATTGGCATTCTTTTGGAGGAGATACTCGTCAATGAATCTGCCAAAAATCTCATTGAAGCACTTTTTCTTGTTTTCAAAAGTTTCTTGTTGAATGTTTGGAAGGAATTTGTTTTTAAAAGGCATGTCATCAACAGTGGACATTCCAAAGAAGACTAGTGCAGCAGAAACAATATATGCTCGTCCAACACTAATGAACAGCTCTTCACTCCTCTCATAAGAATCAAGGACTTTTGATGGAGTAGAATTACGGTGATTGTACTTCTCTCTGAAATACTTCAGTGTTCCAACTTGGTTCACACATTCTGCCCTGTGTAGAAATGAGTAGGAGTACTGAAGCAATGATGCCTTAGTGTGCCACATGACTGGCTTGAAAGGCGAGCAGTGTTCGAAACGGTCAGATGGCGTGTGTGATCCTGACAATAAATCCTTTGCACCAGCAAACCACACTCTGGTCAATTTATCCCCTGCAAATGTTATCTTCATTTCCCTCATAGGGTCATTAGGGGTGTCTTCCTATAGGCATCAGGTTGCCCTGGTGCTGCAGGCCCATCTGGTACTGGAGGGTTGTCAACTTGACATTACGGAATCGCGCCCATTGAAACACGTCGATTGAACATGCAAATTAGCTTCGGAAAAAGTTAACAAGGCATGCGTAACTAGATGCAGAGATGCTCAGAGATGTCAATCATTAAAATCCCGAGTGTATATCAATGTCAAAACCATTGTTTCCAAGATTTGCTTGCGAAGAGCCGATCTATTCATCGTGTAACAATAGACGTAATTAACAAGGATTAGCAAGGATATCTCGATTTAACCGCTATTGTTAAGAACTACAGCACTTAAATTTAATAAACATAAAGAGAGCTTTGCGCAAGCAAGTCAATAATTCATAAACAAGTCCATAAACTTTTTAAATTTCTTTATACTCTAGAGACATAAGCGAACGTATCAATCGGCTCAAACGCGGATACGATATCGCCAAATTATTAACAAACAACAGAAAGCGCAGACAAAATGCGCACCTATTTTGTTTCTTCAAAACAAGTCGACATGCACAAAATGCCAAAAATCAGCTTAGAATTTACTTGCCATTTTCGCCTTTATACTCCTTCTGTGAGATCCAGTTATTTATCGGACAGCGTGATAAAACGCAGCACTAAAAGCTATTCAACAAAAATGACTCCTTTCAGAAACTATGGCTTTATCGACTCCCAGAGCCTCAGTAATTAAAAAGCCGCTTTATTCTCTGTTGTTTCTGTTAATTCCTAAAAGCGAAACCATTGATTTAGTTTATTTCAAAGTCAGCGAGAGATGAAGGACTTTCTTCGCGTTTCACTCGCAAGACAAGTATCCGTTGCAACAGACAAGCCAATAGCAAAACGATCTTATGGCATTGTTTTTAAACCAATCATAGAATTTGTTATAACCGGGTGATGAAAGAGATTCTAGTAACCATAGAAACTGCTGACAAAATTGTTTGGCGTCTGTTACTCTCATTCATTCACGCGTGCAACACGACGAGTTCACTATGTCTTTTCAAAACGGTGAAAACTGCGAAGGTCTTCATGAAGGCAGATGGTTTGCTTGCACCATCCTAAGTCATGAAGGCGAAGAGTATAAGGTTACCTTCGAGAATTGGAGTAGCAGATTTGACGCTATCCTCCCATCCAACTGCATTCGTCCTCGTTCCCTCGCAATCGATGGCTGTCGGAGCAGAAAGCGCCAGAGACCGACAGTTAACTTCAGCAAACTTTTTCCCGAGGACGGCATAAACGTAGAAATGGATGGAATGAAGAAGCCAGCCATCGTGAAAATTATTGATCCGTTCAAGGAAATTCTGACTGTGGAGATCGAGAATGAGGAAGTCATGGTGCCATTTAACCGCGTGTTACCTCGTGACGAAAAACCCGCGTCCCAGTCTGTAAAAAAGAGAAAGCAAGTGGCATCGAAACAAGCCTCTTTACAAGAACTGGTAACACCGACATCCACACCGTCGCCTGCTTTGCCCAGTCTGGAGTCCTACATAATGCCACAGTTCTTCTTGGTCGTTCGCCCGGATGGTGTTGAGATCGGTTGCGGTGACCTTGTGACAGTTGCGCCTACCTGTACTGACTTAGCATTCATCATCGTCGAGATCTATCAGCAAGACTTGCGCAAGATGATGAAAGCCCAGAAGTGTGAATTCTCCGATGGCATGGTCGCAAAGTTGGATGAGCAGTTCAATTTGACGTGTCTGGTTACTTCAGTACACAAGGCAGACAGCAAAATCTCTTCCAACTTCACGAAGACTGTGCAGGACATCCGGAGAAAAGCTATCCTACGATGTGCAGACTCGCAGCGGCAGAACGCAGGTAATCGGGAGTATCAGCTTCAGGTCAGAAAACACGAGTTGGCTGCCAAACTACGAGGGGAGATAAGGAAAGCCATGACAACGAAGGCAGCTCGCAGTTGTACTTTGAAGATTGGACCAGCAAACCTGGCCACAGACCTCGAGCTGTTGTCGTTGACACTGGAGAGTGGATTCAGGACAACTAAGTCGAAGAATAATCTTGCTGACCTCGATCCCCTCCTCGGAAGTAACTGGGACGTTAAGAAGAAACCAGATGATCACTTCTTTTACGTCACTTACGCTGAGTTCGCCCTTGATGTTTCCACCAGAGCCTTGATAATGAAAATCAAGTTCGCCGAGTCCACCTGTGCATTTCGCCCGGACAGCTACCGTGCCGACACTGCTGCTGACTGCTGCTAGAGAAAAATCCTGTAGGTCGGACTGAGTTCGACATTGCACTCTACAGGTAACACCAAAAAACGGCTCCTTTAGGAGCCACCATATCTAATAAAAGTCATGACCAATGAAATCAATCCTGAGTGCCCCAATCCCAATTGTCGAGTACTTGAATCCGTTCATTTTCCCATATTTCGTTTTAAGAATTCGTAGTTCTTTTGCAAAAGCAAAATGCTATTAAGCAGACAGTTTATCCCTATCAGTCAATTTGAAAAAGGAGAAAAATAAAAATAGCCCAATTTCGATATATTAAAATTCAGCCTAAAACAATAGACCTCAGCACGAGGCTCGTGGGAATAACTACAGAGTTTGTGGGGTTTATTCCCACGAGCCTCGTGCTGAGGTCTTGTTTTAGGCTGAATTTTAATATATCGAAATTGGGCTATTGGAATACCATTTTTAAGATTTGGACACTTCGTGACATTCTCCATAACGTAAACAAGGGTTCATGGTATCTAGGTTACGTCATGAAAGGGGAATGAAGTGTCTTTGAATTAGGATTCCCTTAATAATTTTTAGCTGCTTTTCTTTGTCCAAATTTTGAAACTCTGATCTAAAAAAGGAAATCAATTTTAATTTCTTTAGACCCCAAAAAGCCTATAAGTTTAAAACAATCCAGCAAAAGAAGTCACAAACCACCCCACAAAGTCTCTTTTGTCCCTTCTCTCATGAACTAAGACCTAAAACATAAGTCTCCTTTTCATAATATTGAGGACTCTGAAATAAGCTTTTCATAAAACCAAGTCCCTGGAAAAATCTTTCTACCCCAGAAAAATCATAATTTTATGTCATCTTCAAAGGTAAGAATTTTTTGAAGATTTCAACTATAATGTATCCCTATTTAGTAGATACCACACAAGTGAATAGTGCTTTTCGAGTGCGCTGATTGGCTATCTCGGAGGTGATTAGCCAAGTACTATTCACCTCCCAGCAGCAGAACAAAAACATGGTTCCAACACATATATTTTGTTTAATATTATACTGTCATTTACACTTCACATATATTTTACTTCTATCATTATTTTAAGTTCTTAACCACAAAAGCTAAATCTAATTATACATTTCATCTAAATTCGCAAGCTCAACATCGACTCATAAGCTTTTTCTTGGAGCTGCTCCCTTTGAATGTTCTCTTGAGCTTCCTCCCGGCTGCGGTGTCTCGCTTCCTTTCTTTTCAGGTGGAGTTCAGCTGCTATGTCTTTATAAACACTCTTTTCATCTGGTGATAGTTGCTGCCATTCCTGCGATAACTGCTGGATCGACTTAAGAAAAGTCACCCGCTCTGTCCGTCCAGGACTCTGATTGTTTTCAATGTTCTGCAAAGAAAGTAATGTGCATGATGTCACTTTCCTGTCTAAAACATTGGGGGATGAAAAAGTTCTCAAGTGTAGCAGTTGTGTCCACATCAGATTGGAATTTGTAGGTGACTAGAGAAACAAGAGCAAGGTAAGACTCAACAGAAGTCTGGGAATAAAATTCTTGCAATGCACTGGTGGGATGTGTGTGTCTACCTTTGTTAGGCAATGTAAGATAATGTAAGATAATTATTATCAGAGCAACTTGATATAACTGATAACTGACCTCTTGTAACTTCTCGTTCAGGAATGCTGTCCAAGCATTTGGAGGCTTTTTGGGTGAGAGCATGACATCTTTCTTCTTCTTATGAAGTCTTCTCTGAGATTTGTTTGCCTGACTGTCATCTCCTGGACTCTTTTCCACTTGCCTTATAGTCCTCTTAAGGGCAGCAAATCCAGAGATCTCTTTACTGAAACAAGATAAAAATATACTGCTAGCAACATTGACCTTGGCTTACTACTAGTTTGAATTATTCAAAAATTACAAACTCTCACTTTCCACAGAAACTGAATTAGCACAAGTTTCAATGTAAATCAAATGTGGTCAAAGGTCAAAGCACTAATAAAAGTTTTAAAATAAATAAATTTTAAATAAACTAATAGTCGCTGAAAACAAACAGAATCAACTTTGTTTCCTTTTTCCCAAGATGTCCTATATACATTAGTGAGTTTTAATTTTAGACTTGGTTATTGAAAGGCCCAGCAAGAAGACCAGAATACTGTGATGCACCACAAGCCCCAGCTGATAAAGCTGCTAGAGGGGACAAATCCACAGCATGGTCTACTGCAGAAGGTGTTTTCTTTTCTTTAGCTGCCCACTCAACAAAGCTTGGCTTCACAACCACCCATCCCCTTTGGTATGCTGTTACCAAATCACTGTTCAGTTTGGAGCACTCTTTCTTCACCTCATCTTCACAACACACCAGAAAGCACCTGTCATGAGGCAGGTTCTCTTTAGGCATAGAAACTACCCTTCCTCCATTTTGTTCAACTTTCTCAGTGAATTTCTTCTGTGTTGTTCCTATTAAAAATGTAAAATGTGTAACAATTACTGTACAGTCATTAATCTATCTTGAGATATAACCAGTAGCAAATGACTGAAAAAAAGAGCAAGGGAAATGGGTTTAAGTTTGAGATAGTGGGAGTTTAAGATAGTGAGGTTAAACTGTAAATAAAATGTTATTAACCCTAGGGTTACCCCACAATAATATCCCTCTCCATGAAAATAAGAAGCCATAGAACCTACCAGGTATCCTTCCCACTAGGACAAAGTCCATCTTCTTTAGTGGCACCACCTGATCACTTTCACTTTCAGTGGGAACAGCATTTGGTATGGTACTTGTGTAAACAGTTTTCCATCTACAGTTACATGTACATTTACAACATTAGAGTTGTGATATTTTTAATTTCATAACTAAAAGGGTATTGTACATGTAAAATTTAGGGCCTTGAAAGGAGATTGAAAACTGCTCTATGTTTGTTCTGCAAAGAGGTGCTGAAAAAAGGAAGTATGCATGTGTTGTAACTACAAATACTATTACTAACAGGAAAAAAAAACAAAATTTAGGAGGGAAAATACGTACCAGTACTAAAAGAGTACATAAATTGACCTAGTTGCAAAAAGTGAATACTGCTCATTGTGAAAAATTCAATGTTGAAAAGAATAGTGGGCCTCTGTGTCTGTAGTGTATCTCACAGAGGGACAGGGGTGTTCATGTTTTAGATTCTTACCATTTCTGGATTTTAAAGGCTGCTACATGTCTTTGAGCATAAAAATCAAAATCACTCTTTATCTTTGGGGGGCAGTCATTTATTCTCTCTCGTAAATTTCTATACGACCAGGACAGCAGTGATAGAATTGTGTCTGGCTTCTGAAAACCACCATCACGAGTTGAGTGCTGAGAAGCAAAAACAGAAGACTTTAGTAAATAACCATCCTAATGTGTGTCATGCATTCCAATAACTGAGTATGGCATTGTATTTACATTTTCCATGAGGAGGGTGTCTATGAGAGAATCAACTAAACATGTGACATGTGAGTGACAGTGTGTGCATGTGAGATCGTCAAATTCATTTAATTCTTAATGTTTTAGCCAGTTTAGGAGTTTGAACTTGGAGAATTGTCGTCTTTATTAATTGTCTAGAATATCACAATTTCTTGACTTTATCCACTGCATGGTCTTTGATTTTATTTTTCATTGCGTGACAATGCACACACTCTATAAACATACCTGATAATAAAAACAGATGTGCATGTAGTGAGTCCTTTCTCCACCCTCAGTTGCTACTCGCATAAGTGATTTGAATGGAGTGCTGTGGAGATGTTTGGGAACAACATCAACAAATTTCATCATGTAGGGAGTTAACTCCCGAAACCCGTAACGGAACACCATCAGAGAATGAAAGATATTGGCATGGTTCACATAAGTTGTAATTTCCCCATCTGTAAGTCCAAACTGATAATCTTCAACATTTGTTGAACCCACAGGACCACCTGGCTTAAGCTGAGCAGAGTCCTTCCGCAATATCCTGTACATCTTGTAAAAGTGAAACCAGATGAGCTTAACACAGTCAATGTCACTGATCCTTTGCGATGCTGTTTTCATTGCTTCAACAAGCTTTGGGGACAGTATCTCTTGCATTTGGCAACTCGGAAGTACCTATATACATAACAAATTAATGACAATGTCTTAGTCACCACCATGCTTTTAGCCAGATGGGTGTCCAGCTGACGTCTTAGGGACGGCCACTCATTGAAGAAAATCATTTTATTTTCCTTATGAATTTATCATTTGAGCAGGTCCTATAGCGTATTTTGGACACTAAAAGCCTGGTCACCACTCTAAGAAGCCATCTCAGACCACTGTCATGAAATTCTGTTTGTTTAAAACCTTAATCATTGCACAACTACAATTTTTAAATATATGTACAGATATGGAAAATATAATCAATGTGTTGTTTAATTTATTCTGCTATCTCATTCATACTAAAGAGATACTGTAGGTTTCCCCTTGTATAATACAATACAAAAAGATATAACTCATACATTGTCCAGAATGTGTTTATAGTCTTTGCCTTGAAAGTCCTCAGGAGGAGCCATGATGGTATATGCCTGAGACTTGTTGAGGCTAAGGTCACCAAGTTGGCCTTTCTGATCAATGGGTAACTGAAAATTTACTCCTCTGACATCTCTTGCATTAATGTTAGATGCTAGATGTGACAATGCAGAATTCCTTCGATCTTTGCCATACCTAAAAAAAATCAACACATAACAAGTACATACATGTATGCAAAAAGTTTTCATAAGGCTGTATTCAAAGAAAAGTTTGTCCTCAACTGGAGCCCTGAACCTTAACATAACCCTGCGAGTCTACATGTGAGCTTTTAAAACTCAACTGTTATTCTCGGCATTTATTTGAGGCCTGGCTTTTACTTGAGAAAATATGACATAATGAAACTGTAAGATAGATCTACTGTTAACCTTTTGATATGACATTAGAAAGCGAAGCACGTAATGAATTAACCTTGATTCAAGATCAAGGCATGTCCTGACAACTTTCATCACCAGGTTTTCTACCACTCTTGTAAAACCATGGTCAATGCACATTACAATGTGACTGGCATCAAGGGCTGGGAGCAGTGATTTTGGGTGGGCACGATGGAATGGCAAGTTTAGGTCTGATCTCATCCCAGTTGTTTGGCTAACTTCTGCCTTATCTGAAGCTGAACATTGCATCCACAAGTTCCACTTGTCTTGAGAGAGTGGACTCAGGTCTGGGTCAGCAATGGCATCTAGGAACTTGGAGTCTGCTCCAAGGAACACCTGGTGACCTTGGTTTTGGCTCTGCTCGATCCAGTTATTCAAATAACCTGCAAAATCGTGAAGTGCTTTACTGACAATAATTCTTGAACTATTTCAGTTTGCAGAAAATATATGTACCGGTATCTCGTAAAATAAGGTTGAATTTTGGCGCATTGTCATCATAATTAGCGTGCATGTTTATGCCTTTGCAAGCTCTGTGAAAGTCCAAACTGATAAAAAATGTCAAACCCTGTACCCAAGTCTTGAGCAACAAAAGTTACTGGGTACATCTAACTACAGTTTAACTAAAAACTTCATTAGCAAACTAACATTGTAACAAAACAAAAGAAAAAAACCCACACAGTTGTTTGTCCATCCCCACCACACCTACGACTCTAAATACTCTAGCCATTTAGATAAATAGACTATACAGTTACCTGGCCCACCATGGCCATCTCCAATGTTCAATTCTAAATTCAGGCGGCTGTCCTTTTGATGAAAAACCTGGATGGGCCACATTTCTTTAGGACTTTGGAATTTAACTCCATTAAGCTTTTGTTCATTGTTTATGTTACTGATTGCCATTAACACAGTATCTTTTTTTCCATATTTCCTGCCATCACCATAAAGATGCCACCACTGTTCCTTGGGCAGCCAATGGTAGAGAAACTGTAGACATTCAACCAAACGGCTTGGCTCAATGCGATAGCCAGTTGGTGTTCTTGTGGGCTGCATAATGGCCTCAAATTCTGCCTGGTACCCCTTCTTTAGCTCCACGACCTGATTATACCATTAACAATATTATTACGACTAAACTAAATTGCAAATATAAATTTGAACATCTATTATTCATGGATAATAAAGGTAATAATGAATATAGGAATGAAGAAATACCAATAAGAAAATTTTTAAATACGGTATCTAAGAAAATTAATTCAAGCAACTACACTTGGTTATTTACTAAAATGAATAGTGTGCATTTCAAGGATGCACACAAAAAATTGGCACAAATGTATTTACTTTGATTTTTGTAATAAAGATATTGCATTTTACTTGATGTTACATAGCATTTTTGACTTCTTTTAATTCAGGCTTTGAAAACAGATTTTTCAATTTTCCAGAAATTTATTATTCAAATAAAAGACTATAACCAACTTGCCTGTTTTTTGGGTGGTAGATATCCAGGAGGCAAAATCTTTCGTAGCTCTTCAATTGCCTGGGCAGTGTTGAACTGGTCCTGAAGTTTAATTATTGTTGGAGCAGGAATTTGTACACCTGCTTGCCGCTCTGCAATTTCTTTGTACAGTGTCTCTCCAGTTTTTTTCCTAACAAGTTGTGTCAGCCTGACAATATCTTCATTTTCCAGCTGTCCTTGCCATTCACCTAAAGAACTATTTTTGGTTGGTTTAAACTTCCGATCAACTGACTGGGAAATGCCATGGAGGAAGTCAATCTACAATAAGAGAAGGACTATAATTACACATTGTTTTTGGGCCTACATTGTAACACTGATGTCATTAGCAAGAGTTACAGCCATAAAGGCGCTGCAGCCCATTAATTTGAATTACAGTACATGTTAGTCAATTAGTTCTGTGTTATGAATCAAAACATCACAGAAATGAAGAGCCCTGAGTCATAGTTACCTCTTTTTAAATTAGTAGTTTAAATTATTTGATGTTAACAAGGGCTTGATTGTTTTAGGAAATTTTATAAGCTAGGCTCTGTAACAGGTTAAGAGAAGTGTTTAATATAATCGGTACAATTGGAAAAATGGTTAGAACTCTTCAGAGTTCATTAAGTTTTCATTTTAATTTTTTTACCATTGCTAGTAGAAAACAATAAGTGTCCAGTAGCTAATGAATAAAAGAGAAAGTGAATATAAATTATCTACAAACCTTTGATCCATGATGGACATTTTTAGCGAGGTTACTAAAAACTCTATTCTGCTCCTTGACCCTTTCCTCCAGCTGTGTTGATCTTGAAGACTGGCCACTCAACAATCTTTCTACTAGGGTAGATGTTGCATAGTGGGTCCTTATGCAGCCGTGAAATGGTTGTGGCATAGTTTCGGTAGACATAACTGTGTTTGGTGTAAATGTGGTTGCAGTTGTGCATGTTGTGCATGTTATGTTGTTGCCTGTTCCCACATCTTGGTTTTCCTTTCCAAATGTTGCCTTTATTATGGTGGCAGTGAAAAACATACATAGCTGAGTCCAGGCAAATTGAATCTGATTTCTTGTTGGGTCTCTCAATTTAATTCCAGCAATTAATGTCAAAATAAATGCCTCGGCAGAAATGTAATCTTTGCAGTTTTTATCCATGTAAATGTCAGTGTCTTGTAGACCATACAATTTGAGGAATTGCTCCAGCTGTTTAAACACTCCCCTCTTACACTGCTTTTCATTGAAATAACCATAGGGAGTAAGTCCCCTGCGAGCCTCAATGAATACTTTTGAACCAATAATTTTCACTGGAGCAGTGATAGGCCATCCATATTGTTTGGCATCCATGCCTTCCTTTCATATTGACTGTAACATTTCCTGCTAAAGAACAACACACAAAATTAAAAACTTAAAGAGCATTTGGTTGACAATTATTTACTTGATTATTTCTTAATTCTCATCATCTATTTGCTAAACAATGTATCGATCTTTTAAGGAGAAAATATGTACTGATCACCTTTAGGAGTGAGGATTAAACAATGAAAATTTCTGTGTTTCATTTAATCTCCCCAAAATAGTAATAATAATATTTATTGCTATCGAAGTTCGGTCTTGTAAAATCAAAATAAATTTGGCCACACTGATTTCATTCACTACGCATTTCAATTTCACCGTAACTTATTTTAATTAAGCTTACACAATACAACAATGTTAAGAACGATCGAAAGGGAAAGATGAAAAGGCTTTACTGATCTGCCTATCACGGCTTTTCGCAAAGCCAAAAGTGGAGTTTACTCCTACATGTATTTACGGTCACACAATAGCGACACCCAAAAGATATTCAACATGCTTGGAACGACAAACACAGCAGGCACGTTAACTGGCACGATCCCACATCAGAACAAAACTCGATCGATTCCCGATCATTTTAGCTTTTGTGATTTCTCGTTCAAAGTAATAAATTTACATTCGTAGCGTTCACAATGCAAAGGAGGAAAGACAAGATCCAACACTCACCTCTCAAATAAAAATCCAGGGAGATCCAACAAGAGTTGACAAAATGGCGCCGGCAAACCAGCTGAGTGATTGCTTTCCTCCGTAACACAGCTTAACGGGATTTAAATGTCGGCCACCGCAGACAAAGTCGAACGTTCTCGCTTCACTCTACGCTAAACAGCTTGAATTGTTAAACTTCCCTCAGAACCAAGTACATTTCGACACGGCTTGTGTTTATTTCCACACGGCTCCTGTTTACTACCACACGGTGATCGCTTGTTGTGTCTTTTGAAGTGAAGTATTGTTCGCATAGTTTTACATAAGTGATCTCTGTTTCCTTCACAGCTGACATTCATCGAAAATGAAAACATTTTCACACTTTTTCACAATACTAATTGCTCCTATTGTCTCGAACGGCCCGAGAGGGAGAAATATTTTGGACGTGCGAAGTTTGAAGTCAAAGGGAACCGAAACGGCGGCAAACCTTTATGGGCACGCAAATAATTTTGGGTACCCCACTTTTTTCGGCCGACGCGTTTCAATGGGCGCGATTCCGTAATGGGGACTTCATCAAGCAGGCCTGCCTCCACATAGATTTCTGCATTTTCATATGACCTGAGAATGCAGACACAATCTTCGTATTTTGCCTCATTTGCATCAAGGATAGGCAAACTCACAATAGTTGACTTCTTTGCCATTTTGTTTACTGTACTTGTGAGGAATGTGAACGGGCATTACTGACTTGACCCACTTGAATTTGGGCAGGAATTCAGATAGGATTCGCCCCACAAGTACTTTTGCTGATTCTGCATACATTTCCAATCACTAACATTTAATGAGAATTTGTGGCGTGGGAAATGGACAATGTCTCCTTTTGGATGGTCATTTGGCAAATGAGAAAAGTTCACCCTATTCTCAATGAGATTGGAGGCAAACAGGTGAAGGTCTTCATTCTGAATGTCCTTTCTCATATGCCCCATCAACACTTTCAACATCCAGTTGTCTCCTGTCCCTCTGAATACAATTCCAGACTTCACACGTTCAATAACTTTGTCAGCAAAGTGCCCATCCAGAAGTTTAACATTTAACATCTCTTCTGCCATGAGAAAGACAAACACCAAGCCTGTTCAAGCGTTCTTGAAGCTGCATAGAGATAGACAGTAAGGTAAGCATTAATTAAAAATGGCAAGCTGAGCCAATGGTCTTTTAGGTCATAAAAAGGTATCTTCTCTCTTTAAGAGCACACACTGACACCAAAATAGAATTTTAAATTTTTTGGTAACCCACAAAATACCGCCCACTTCATGTCATACTTGGTCTAGCTTGAACTGGCGAGAGGCTTAAAAAGGTGTTGTTTGCTTTTAATATTCACAGAGCCTCCTCTCTAGAACCCTTGTCACTTGAATTACTCTTAGTAAAATTCAATGGGATCTTAAGCATCCCTTTTTAAAAAGACTTGTTGTCACACAACTAAATCAACAAGAAATCATGTTTGGGCTCAGCTTGTTAATTGAGACAGTGTGATAATGTCAAATGCTTTGCTTAAAATGTCGGATCTCTTGAAATTATTTCTGTTAGAGAAGTGTCTGGATTCCTATTGCTCTGAAACTCTAATATAAACGCCTTCTTGAATCTTCCTTCATCATATGTGGCCCAGACCAGTTCCCACCATCCTGTATTTCTGATATGCGACGACAACTGCGATGATGCTGAATATCTTCACTTTCCACTGATTGAAACAACAGACAAATCCATAAACACACTCGAGCAAGAAATATTTTCCTTAACACAACCAGTGTCAACATTCGACGTCGGAGCTCTCTCCTCTGCTGTCTTTCTCTAGAGATTTTCTCTAACATTCAAAAACTCATTAATAATTCATAACCACACGAGCCTATCACAGACGTCAAATTGATCACGTGCATGAACCTTTATACCTGGTAAAAATGAGAATGACTACCATGATCTTTATATAAAGATCACACGTAATCTTTATATAAAGATCTCCGTGTGATATTTATATAAAGATCTCAATCAATTGTTCTCAATGCACGCGTTTTCTCGGGTTTTCGAAGCCGCAGAAGAATTCGCATGCACGTGTTTTCTCGGGTTTTTGAAACAATAGAAAAATTTGCAGGTAGGTGTTATCGCGGATTTTTGAAGCTATTTTTGAAGCTGTTCAAAACACTCGCAGCACGTGTTTTATCGGGTTTAAAAACACTCGGCTACGCCTCGTGTTTTTAAACCCGATAAAACACTGCTGCTCGTGTTTTAAACAGTACATAAAGCTTGCATATTAAACCTCGCCATTTCGTTTTTGTTTTCCCGCCCAGTAAATCTGTGCGTTTCATGCGTTTTTTAAATTCACCGCTGGTCAGATAAATGCGAAAGGCTCGGGCAAAATATTAAATTCGTCTTATTAATTTCGATGTCTAAAACGCCCGTGGACTAATCGTCGACTGATCGACGAATTTAATTTCAATTAAATTCGTCTGAATTAAATTCAACGTCTAAACTAGGCCTTAATTTTTATCATCATCTATGGCCTATTATAAATATCGGACAACCGCTCGGATCAGACTTATCAGTTTACTTGTTTTGTTTTTATTCCGTGTTCGATTGGACCTCATAGAATAGACCAACTTAGGAAACTTTAAAACAAACACTTGATACATTGGTGTTCATAATTATTAGACAAGTGTTCATGTAATTGTTCCAACTTCGCATTAAAAATTGAAAATACATTTTTTCTGCTCTTAGACGTGCTGTCTAGCCGTGTTGATCCTGTCTGCTTGCTTCAACATTGCCGGTTCAGTACAATAGCGCTCATATTTATTATTTGCTCATAACTGGAGCATGGCTGCTTAAACATAAGCTCTGAAATAAAATAAAAGAACAATTTCAGTATTTGAAAGCGGTAAAATTGAAGATTTGTCGTAGAAGAAAAAAGCCAGCTCATCGTTCCGTGTGAAGTCGTGACTAATAAAACCTTTCACACCGTTGCGGTTTGACGGTTATCTTTTGCGGTTTCATCTCGCATCTGATTGGTCGCGAAACAATAAATATTCCAGAAATTTTCTCTGGCGTTGCGGTTTTATGGTAAAGACTGTAAAGATGGCCAGGGAGATGGCATATGGTATTTCGCGGACTGGACTGGACTGGACTGGACTAGTAAAACGCGGACTAGTAAAACGCGGACTGGTAAAACGCGGACTGGTAAAACGCGGACTGGTAAAACGCGGACTGGTAAAACGCGGACTGGTACGACAATAATTGTCTTTATTTCAATGATTATCTGTATTCTTAGATAAGCATATATCACATACATGTCTATACTTACAGCATGCATACGTAC
This sequence comes from Micromussa lordhowensis, assembly GCA_964020085.1. Taxonomy (NCBI): domain Eukaryota; kingdom Metazoa; phylum Cnidaria; class Anthozoa; order Scleractinia; family Lobophylliidae; genus Micromussa; species Micromussa lordhowensis. The sequence goes on along the minus strand of OZ026602.1, from coordinate 33,445,400 downwards.
ATACTTTTTACTCCAGGAGCTGTCACTTTAAATACGCTATTGTTTTCTGTGAAAGGGTCAACAATTTCAACAGCTTTATTCAGCAGCTACAATTATCGATTGGAACGATCATCTCTCTTCCGAAGAATGATTCATAACAAGAGAGAAACAGAAACATCTGAAACAAAAAGTCAACAGAAACATTATTATCATACGGTGTCACGATCTCATGGATCACAGTTAGATCATGATTTCCGTCACGCAAGGTGTCACGTGCGGGGTTTTAACCTTTCAATATGCTTTATACATTCTGAGAAAGCAACAATTGCATTTTAGCAATGATTTCAACAGTTTTCTTTTCCAGCTCAAGAACAGAGCTGTGCGGGATATTTTAGCGTAAGTTTAAAAATGGGAATTGTATGGTTAGCAAAGCACGTGATGGAGAAGAGTCTGTTGACCTTTGATCACCAAAATTGCGCCAAAATTCAGAATAAATTTAAATTTGTAATTGTCGTGCGGAGATGGCAGCTTGTTTCAAGCTACCGTCACTAAAAGGCCAAGACCTCCATCGCAATTTCCAGAATTTAAATGGAGTGAGGTCAAAATAGAAGCAGAGTTAGGATGTGGGACTTTTGGATCTGTCTACCTTGTAAAGTATGGCAGAGAAGACCGTGGAAATGTTATTGTTAAAAAAATGAAAGGTGAGTCGGCTGAAGCAAAGTGTCGATTTGAGAAGGAGGCTGGGATTCTAAACACAGTTAAGGGTCACAGAAATGTATCTAAATTTTTGAGATTTTGTAAAGAACCCTATGCGATTATGATGGAGCATGCGTGTTTTGACTTCACTCCTTTTGGAGTCGATAAAAAACTAAATACCCTGGAAGATTTTTTACATTTTATTGATGCGGAATTCGACTTCACATCGTTCGCGGATGTTTTGTTATTATGTGCAAGAGATGTTGTTACCGGACTTGAGTTTCTTCACGCGAAGAACATCGCCCACAGAGACCTAAAGCCAGGGAACACTCTGGTCTGCAATCAACATTACAGCAGAGAGACTGTAGATTTGGCCAAATCCTATACTGAGTGCCTTATTGTCTGCAAACTTACAGATTTTGGCTTGAGTTGATGGTCTGAAATGCAGACAAACTCATTCCTGCAGACGAAGACAGAGGCAACCTGCCGAGGTACTCCTGTATTCATGGCACCAGAGATCCAGCTAGAAGATCTAAAGTTGGCTGGCCAGGAAGACCTTAAGAAGGCCGATATTTGGTCTTTAGGGCTTATGATGTTCTCCATGCTAAATCCTAATCTTTCTCATCCATATTGTGCTGAATTTGAATGGTCTGGAGTCCCATTCTCTGACAAGGTTCTGAAAGATTTCTTGAGACGACGGCAACTACCCAGTCACGACATGAAATATGAATCTTTCCGGACAACTCAGTGGTGGCAAATTGACGAAGCCTTCAAATTATGTGCAAAATTTGACCCGTGCTCAAGACCGACTGCAGCTGAAGCTCTTAGGCTCCTCCATAGAAATCAGCCAGAGGCATGTTTACGTATGGTGAACTTGTCCGTGAACCAGACTTCCGCCCAGTCAACTGAGGATGATGGGACTAACTGCTGTGCATTCCTTGCTCTAAGTATTTGTGACCGATTCTTAAACAAGGTAAATTTTAACCGTTCTTAGTTGCGCCTTATTGTCTGTTCCGAGGAGCGAACAGTTTCTGAGAGCGTAGCTCGAGGAAAAATGTGAGTTCCATGGATATTGGGGAATCCACGTATCACTTGGCCAATATCACAAATCAGTTATTTTTGCTCGCACACGATTGCTTTAAAAGCGTCACCTGACTGATGACTGGGAATTTTTGGAGTGATACTCATTGATACTCATTGTCCGTTCTTTGAAACCCACAGTTTTCCTGGAAATGTTCGTTTCTCGTAACAGATAATGTCCGCGGACAAATATGTTTGCATATTTTTGCGCCAAATGGAGGCCATTGCTGTTGTATGATTCAGTTTTAGCTAAACCAAAGATATTGTAGTCCTGAATGTTTCTTCAGTGATTGTAATGTTGGTTATTACTTTTAGGTGGAAGAGAAAAGTGATGTTCAATGGGATGACGTCAAAGAAATCGCTGAGCACGTTATCGTCAATCTCCCAAGGCTGGTCAACAAACACAGGCAAATTGATCAGCATTATGACGCCCCTGAGGCAAAAGTGAAACTGAGAGACCTGAAGCTTTTGTCTTCCGACTACAAACTATCAGAAGAATGCATATCTTCAAGCGCCGTGTTTTCGGATCATGGCAGACCCGAGATTATCAATGCGTTGACACAGAAATTAGATCAAGTACGTCAGAATGAAAGTGCCGTTGCCATTTACACATGCCGCCCTTACATATTCCCTGTGGGAAAGCACAAAGATGCTCTGTTCTTGGTCGATACTCATCCTGTTTCTGAAGTAGTTGGAGGGAATGGTATTGGTCTTTTGATGGTAACACCAGACTGCAGTCCTCGATCCTGTAAACTGCTTGTGCAGTGGATTTTCAAGCGACTCCTCAACTCGGGAACTTCAGAAAAGGAACTTCAAAGTATGGCTTGGCTTACACCAATAACAGGTGTGGAAATCTATATATATATTTTTTTAAAAAAGTAGCTCATTGCTGCATGGTTTTTCAAACTATTTTTCTTGAAAATCATGAGTGAATTATGTATGCACACTTGACTGCGGACAATCTATCTTTCATTTTTTGGTTCGATGATCAGTGAGGAAGGAACGGAGGCGAGTGCCGACACTGCAAACCGCGAGTAGTGCGGGGGTTGGATGCGCTACTCGCAGCTCGCAACTTTGCTACCCGCCTCTTTTTATCTGCGTTCTTCGCTAATTTTCGAAAAAAGAGACCCTGCTCGCAGTCTGACATCACTAGAAATCTGGGCCCAGCTGTTGAAGCGAGGAGAGGCCTATCACTGACTCTTCAAAACTAGTTACCTTCAGGATCTCTTTTACAAACAAGATTAGGTCTCTCCTTTTCTTATTGTCCTAAAACAGGAATTTAAATCCCGCATCTTAGGAATTTTAAAATGTAGTGTGACTAATGAAACAGAGCCTAATAGGCGACTGTTACATGCAAATTTCTGTTAAGGAAATGAAGACCATCCTCCAAGGAGAAGAATATCGAAGTCACAAAAGAATATCGAAGGAGATCAAATAGATGCTGTCATTAATGGTGATGCCAATGGTACTGTCGGTGTGCAATTTGTCAGCACTAAGGAGAGGGTCACTGTCATAGATCTTGAAACAGCTAGGAATGAGGAAGCGTTGCCAAGAGTAAGTCTACTGTAATTAAATTGGGAATCAGCTCACGCAATACTGGTCAAAGAACAACGGACGAAGCATTAGGAGTAATGATAATGATAATGATTATGATAATAACAATAACAATAATAATGATAATAACAATAATAACTTTTTCTAATAGAGGACACTGTAAATATATAAACAAATATTGCAAATAGAACACTATATTTTGCTAAACCGCCACCAATATTTCTTAGTTGTCTTCTCATAAAAACATATACATATACATACGTTTATTCCACGTCCCCAAGGGGCTTTTCAGTGAAATATGTTACAAACAACATATACACAAAAGAACAAGATGTATATTACAGTCAAAAATATTTGTTTCCTGCTCCGGAAGCATAATAAAAGTTAAAAAGTTTTAAAACTCGGAGCTAAAAGTTAAAACTTATGAAATATTTCGTCTGTTTTTTCAACCGGACTTCATCAGTCAATGATATGAATGTTAAAAAGATGAATTTTGATGATGACGCGATGGCCAAGATGGCCAAGATTCACGAAAATGCCGTGGATTCCTTCTCAGAACATCTAAACTCCATTGACCAACATATCCAGTTCACTTCAGAACAAGAAAAGGATGGCAGGATTCCTTTCCTTGATACCTGTGTGAGTATTAACCAAGATGGTTCTACCAAGATCTCCGTGTACCGCAAACCTACGCACACGGACCAGTACCTAAACTTCCAATCAAACCATCATTTACAGCACAAAAGAGCTGTGGTTAACACCCTGATGTTGAGAGCTCAGAACTTGGTTACGGAAAACGATGACAGAACTAGAGAAACACAAATAAAAGTGATCAATGTTGGTGGAAGTGCCAAAATCTTAACAAATGTCCAGACGTTTCGGGACTGTGCCCTTCATCAGTGGAATGTTCGTTATGAGTTGCGCCACGATTCCAGGTGTTGAATTTAAAATTTGAAAGTTGCGTTTGCACGCGTGGCGCGCGCAAACTTCAAATGAAGTGAAAATCAGCATTGAGGCCGCGCGGCTGGCATGTCCCGAGTCAAAAGATGAGACGCATCTCCTGCCTTCTCCTCTGTTTGTTCCCTTCGCAGAGTTTAATCCCACGGACCAGTGCGTCGTCTGCGGTATGTCCGTTAGAACTGAAATGCTCTGCGACGGGAAAACCAGGCGCATTCTTGTCAATGCTTCGGAGATGCTCACCAAAACATTCCCTCAGAGTGCGCCCAGTCTCGCCGATGTAAATGGCAGGGCAGCGACGGCAGGAGATGCAGTAAATCAGACCAGAGGACAAACAAGTGAAGGAGTCTGTAATAGATACGTGATCCTTTGGCCCCAGAAGATCGGTTTCGTTGGAAATGTGGCCACAAGTACGGCAACGTGGGTGTTGACATGGATAAGTACCTGCGCGTGTTGCAGCCTGCTTCTCTGCCGTGTGAACTAGTGATGATCGCAAGTTGTCATGACGTCGAAACGCAACCATTGGTGGTTGAGGAAAGATGAAGCTGGTTGCTGGGTCGTCTGCAATCACTTTGAAATTGTCAAGCAGGATTCGTTGTACTCGACTGTTCAAAGGATGGTATGTTAGTATCAAAGGAATCCTGTTCATCTTTTCTTTCGTTGAATTGCTTTTGGTAAGGGCGTCGCTTTGAGACAGCTGTTTCATTTTCTCGAGGTCATGTTTCAGAGTTTGTGCGCTGTAGCCGCGTCTCTCAAAAAAAGAGGCCATCTCTTGGGCTTTGTTGAGAAAGTCGGCCTGGTCAGAACAGATGCGTCGAAGGCGTAGAAGCTGGCTGTATGGGAGACTCTGTTTGCAGTGGCGGGGATGTGATGAATCATAGTGGAGATAGCTGTGTGTATCAGTGGCTTTGTAGTGGATGGAAGTGCGGATGTGATCGCCAGAAATGCGCAGATTGATATCCAGGAAAGGAAGTTCAGTTTCAGAGATTGTATGTGTGAATTGCAGAGCGGGATGAAAATTGGAGACAAAGGCAATGTACTCTTCAAGTTCAACGCGGCTACAACACGCAATGCCAACCACATCGTCGATGTATCTCTTGTGTAGCCGAGGCACTGTACCAGTGTACTGTTGACCGATTTGTTCTTCTACATATCCTACAAAAAGACACGCGTAATTTGGGCCCATTTTGCTGCCCATGGCCACCCCTCCCACTTGATGGTAAAATTGGTTGTTGAACGAGAATGCGTTCAGGGTAAGCACCAATTCGGCTAGACGAGTGAGTGTCACCGTGGGTGGGTCAAGAACGGGGCGCTTGTCCAAGAAGTATTTTAACGCTTCCAGACCGCTGTTGTGTGGGATCACGGTGTAAAGGGACTTGATGTCCATTGTGTAGAGGAAGCGTGGGCTGGTGTCATTGTTGTCAAACTGAAAAGTTCTAAAGATCTGAAGCGCATGGTTGGTATCCTTGACGTATGTTTTTAGATTACACACGAGAGGTGACATAACCATGTCTAGGTAAGACGCAATGTTCTCGGTTGGGCAATTACATGCTGAAACAATCGGTCTTCCAGGGTTGTTCTCCTTGTGGATCTTTGGTAGAAGATCAAAACGTGATGTCCTTGGGGTGTGCAAAACAAGATTTTTTGCTGATGCCGGAAGTTTGTTGGCTTGTAAAATCTGTTCGACGGCTGATTTGATCACTTGCTGGTATTCCTTTACAGGGTCCTGATCAAGGCGTTCGTAAAACCTGCCGTCAGATAGTTGTCTGTGTGCTTCGGCATCGTACAAAGGCCGTGACCATACAACAACAGCACCGCCCTTATCCGCAGGTTTAATGATGATGTCATCGCGTTTGGTGAGGTGAAGAAACGCTTGTTTTTCAGAGGGTGGCAAGTTATTGTGATGCGTCCTGGTCTTAAAATCAAGAGCATTAACAGCGCGACGGCAACGGTCCACGTAGTGATCTATCGCTGTGAATCTGCCCTCTGGTGGTGTCCAGGTCGACTCTTTGTTGTTCAGCTTAGCAAAAGGGTCACAAGTTTCAGGTGTGGCTTGGGGCTCACCCGCTTCTTCGCTGTGGAAGTGGGCATGCAAACGGAGGCGACGGTAAAACTTTTCACAATCAGCCTTCACTTGGTATTCATCAGTGCTCTTTTTAA
>OZ026602.1:33406774-33438774 GCA_964020085.1 Micromussa lordhowensis | reverse complement strand
AACTTTTTAACCATTTACACCAAATTAAGGCCCATAAACTTGAACAATTAACAGGTCCTCCTATTTCTTGTGACTCGTCACTTGAAAGCCTTAGCACCGTAGTTACCATTCCAGAAAATCTTTCGCTTTCCGATTCAGAGAAATCCGTCCTTAGCAAGGGCTTGAATTTTGTTCCTATATCCAAAAACCTTGACGAATTCTCGGTTAAGCAAGATGTTGAAAAATTTCTTCGCCGCGTTCAACTTAAAGCCTTTTTCCATGACAAAGAGGATGATTCTAACACCTCGGACAAAGATATTTTCGAGACGCTTCAGACTCGAAAATCGAAGTGGACTCCCCCAGAGGGCCAGTTCGCCTCTTTAGATTTTTTCATCAATAAATGCCGTCATGACATCAACAAACTAAATTTCAATCGTAACACCATGTAACAAGATGTTGAAAAATTTCTTCGCCGCGTTCAACTTAAAGCCTTTTTCCATGACAAAGAGGATGATTCTAACACCTCGGACAAAGATATTTTCGAGACGCTTCAGACTCGAAAATCGAAGTGGACTCCCCCAGAGGGCCAGTTCGCCTCTTTAGATTTTTTCATCAATAAATGCCGTCATGACATCAACAAACTAAATTTCAATCGTAACACCAAATTTTCTAACCTTTCTTCGGAAGAAAGGGCGGCGCTTAAAAATCTTAGTAAGCGCAGAGACATAATTGTAAAAGCGGCCGACAAAGGCGGCGCTTTGGTTGTTTGGCGGGCCGACCTCTACCAAAAAGAAGCTTTGCGGCAACTTTCCGACACCTCTTTTTATGCCAAAGTTGATAAAGATCTCACTTCCACTAACCAACAAATTGTCAAGAGCACCATTAACGAACTTATAGTAAAACAAGATTTACCGGCTACTGCTACAAATCTCATCATCAACACTCCTAGAACTTCATGTATTTACTTTTTACCTAAAATTCACAAACCGAACAACCCAGGCCGACCTATCGTCTCTGCGTGTAGTTGCCCTACCGAACTCATTTCTAGCTATTTAGACAAAATTATGGCACCTATCGTCAGATCTTTACCGTCTTATGTTAAAGACAGTCAACACGCCCTTCAAATTTTTCGCGACTTCAATTTCCTCGGTGAAGACAAACTTATTTTTACTATGGATATTACATCCCTTTACACCGTCATCCCTAATGGCGAAGGTCTTCTAGCCCTCAAACATTTTTTTGATTTACGCACTGTTAAGGAACCAAGCTCGGAAACACTGCTCCGCCTGGCTGAACTAGTTTTAACACTAAATTGTTTTTCATTCGCTACCAGTTATTATAAACAAATCAATGGTGTGGCCATGGGCACCAAAATGGGACCCAGCTACGCCAATCTTTTTGTAGGCTACATTGAGCACAAATTTTTTAATCAATACAACGGCCCTAAACCTGAGCTATACCGTCGCTACATTGACGACTGTGTCGGCGCCACTTCCTCCACCAGAGAGGAACTCAATCAATTTATAACTGCTGTTAATTCGTTTCATCCGGCTCTTAAGTATACCTGGGAAATTTCCAATACTTCTTTGGCATTTCTAGACATCAAAGTTTCTGTCGAAGGCAACGGTTTATGCACCAGTGTGCACTACAAACCCACAGATTCTCATAGCTATTTGTTGTATTCATCTTCACATCCATCACACGTCAAGAATTCTATTCCTTATTCTCAGTTTCTTAGACTTCGTCGCCTTTGTAGTGAGGACTCTGATTTTTCCTTTAAATCAGAGGAAATGTGCATTTTTTTCGACAAACGTGGATATCCTGCCTCTGTTGTTCAAGCAGGCCATCATCGTGCCCAACAAATTGATCGGCAGTCAGCACTACAAACGTCTCAGAAGGAGAATAATAATAGAATTCCATTCACCCTCACATTTCACCCTCACAATCACGCAGTAAAATCTATCATTCTCAAAAACTTTAAATTACTTCAAAATGATCCCGATACTGGTAGAATCTTTTCGCAACCGCCATTAATTTCATTCAAACGCGACAAAAACATAGGTAACTTTTTAGTTAGAAGTGCATTCAAAACGAGTGAACAACCGGGAACTTTTAAATGCGCACGCGCGCGATGTAAAACATGTCCTTTCATTTACAACGTTGAGAAATTGTCGGGACCCAAGCGATCCATTAAGATCACAGATCAATTTACCTGTACCTCAGCCAATGTCATCTACTGTATAACTTGCACTCTTTGCAAAAAGTTATATATCGGCGAAACAGGTAGACGACTAGGCGACCGTTTCCGAGAACACCTTCGCGACGTAGAGAAAGACGATAAAGACGCTTCTAAACCGGTTGCTAGACACTTTAATCTGCCGAATCATTCTAAGCAACATATGGCAGTCTGTGGCCTCTCCCTACATCAAGGAAGCACAGAAAGCCGCAAAACTCTTGAACAAAGATTTATTTTTCAAATCGGTACTCTTAATCCTCATGGTATCAATGAACGCTTTTCATTCAACTAATTCATTCTGTTGTTTTTCACGTTGCCAGGCACCAACCAATAGCGTAGCTCCACATTTCTGTATATAAACCACACACAACCCACAATTCCTTGATTCGCTCCGACGAAGGGCTAACGCTCGAAACGTCAGCTTCCGAATCTCTTTACGGTGGACAATTCACATTATCAACCGAGTTGATAAAACCAAATTATATTCAAATATTAACTACCCAACAAAAGTAAACCACCGTCAGCTGCTACAACCAACAACCTGCACTCCGAGAAGTTCTCCCCAAACATCCTGCCTAAACCTCCTTTCTACTCCTACATTATGTGTTCTGCCATTACAAACTGGAAACGTCACAACTTGGCATTTTCCGCTAGCCTACTCACAATCCACACTCAATGGTCGCACTGGCAGCAATGCCTGTACATTTATTGCACTTGTATTATGTAAACTGCACTTAGCTGTGCCAGAATTACCAAGACCACATCACCCCCTTAGTTTAAGATGGGTCTTTTGAATGGTACAGGGTATGGAAATCGGAAACAAATTTTGATTCCTACTCTGCTGGAAATCCTGTGATGTTTGGCGTAAGGGAAGCAGCCCGAAAAGTTCAGGGATCTCTAGGTATTGCTTCACTAGGACCCGAACTTCCTGCTGACATCGTAAGACAGCCAGTGGCAATGGCAAATCTAACATATCACCTTCAATTGGCATCAATGATGACTCAGACTACTTCTGTTTTTATTATTGACCACAAAACTGTTGTGTTTTTTCCTATGGGTCAGCACGTTCTGCTTCTTGATAGCAACTGTCATACTCAAAGTGGTGCGTACATTGCAATGGCTCCAAGCAGTAGGATTTGGGAACTCATGGAGTGGTACAAAACATTCAACTGCTTTCCATATAGCCTGGGAACAGTAACTAACGTCACCTATAAGTAAACCACCTGTATACATCACACATAAGAGTTAAATAATTTGGTCTAGTTGTACGTCCACTGTTAAATTCTCGCAGTTAGCTTATATGATCTTTGTACTTAAGCCTTGAGATCTTACAGTATTCTTTCATTCTTTGGCTGATTTTCCATGCCATCATTTTATTCTTTTCACTCACGAGGAAATTATGCAACAATTTTCATTCTCAACATTTTGATTAAATCAACTTTAACTCTGTAAACTAAAACTGATTGAAAGAAAAAGAAATGTAACTAGTCTTTTGAGCCACCACCATGAAACTGGCTACAATTGTAGATCCAACATTCGAAATTGTTGGTTGTGCACGTTGGCGCCCAAGTTCATATGGGCTTAAAAACAAACAAACTCAAAACAAGAGAGCTTCCCTCTCAAGTTGTTCACTGCACAAGAACCTTTCCAAAGCGAAAAAATGCTGTCGAAAGAACGGACGAACACGCCGCCATATTTGTTTTCATAACTCAGTAAAACGCTCATTTCCGATTGTTTATTCATTCAACCTCACGCATATGCAGTTGTTATTCAGCTCTGTCGGTGCAATATTCATTCTACTTCGTCATCAGTCCGAGTCACTACGGAGTTACATGAGAAGCATGTGCATGCTTATCTGGTCATTGCAGTGTTTGCTATCAGGTCAGTCAACATGTTACTGCACAGAACAAAATTTGATTCTTACGAGAGCAGCGATCTCTATTTTTGCCTGATCTTATCCCAACAGAACACCTGATAAACAGATTTGGCAGGGCTTGCTGCATGTGAGTAATTTTTTAAACGTTTTCGCTCGTCCTTTTGCCTAACCATTTTTCCCGCCGGATCCAGTATCGTACTATGGCGAGCGAAGGAGTAGATGTTGATCAACCTGACCAAAATACTGGCCCACCGGGTCAAGGAGACAATATTGAGGCAACTCTGAGGCAGCTCAATACCAACATGGGTACTATGACTCAACTTCTAACTGAAGTGTGTGCATGCCTTCCTGAAAGGGAAATCGATGGAAGCTCCTCGAGCTGAAGCCTGCCGGGCACATGCCAAAAACGCCGAAAACGGTGCTCCATTTCCCCCTCCTCTGATGAGTCCTCGGAACATCAGAATGAGCCCAGGATGACTGCATAAGTGTGCATGCCTCAGATGACGATGTTGCACAACTACTGGCCGAACCACCGGTTTGCGCCGCTACAGTCACCATCAAACAGAATACTACAGGCGAAGACGAGTTGCTTAAAGAACTCGTAGCCTCCCTGCAAGAGGAAGATAGGAAAGGGCCGAAAGTACAACAATAACTGGCGGATATCGCCATCAAGCGGTGGGGCAATAAACTAAATTCCGAAAAAGTGACTAGCATTCTGGGAAAACACCCGGAGCCCAAAAACTGTGAGGACATGTCAATTGAGCGGGTAAATCCGGAGATATGGGCGCCCCTGAATGCCACTAAGAGAAAGGCAGATTTATGCCTTGCTAACATGCAGCAGGCCTTGAAAAAAGCAACTTTCGCAATTGTAACTACTTGCGACAAGCTTCTGGCGGTAAAATCCCAAATCGAAACAAAAGAAACGGTTACCGACAGCATTGATGCTATCGCCCTTGTAGGACACGTCGTTTCCGAGATTTCATTGATAAGACGTGAACAGCTTAGGCCATCGTTAAAGCAAGAATTCCAAACTATTTGTTCCAACAGCGTCTCACCATCATCAAAATTTTTGTTTGGTTTCGATCTTGCCAAGCAAATTCGCAATGCAAAAGAGACGAGCCGCATCGGCCAAACAGTTGCCGCTTATACAAAACATGACCGCTCCAGAAGCCATCAGTGGCAAAACTCTTATCAAAGTGGTTGACATGACAAAAGCAACAAAGCAGCTCACGACAGCCTTTTTTGGGGAAAGGATACCGCTCAATGGGGCAGAAAAAAACAAACAACTGCCACCAAAACGAGACCGAGAAGCAATAATGACCTCCCTTGAACAACTGAAATTGGCGGTAAGTGATTTTCCGCCATTCGTAGAGTCTTTCCTGAGAAATTATCTATGTTATCGTTGTGACACCTTTAATAATAATAGTAATAATAATAATAATAATAATAATAATAATAATCCCTCTGAATACTTTAATCCAAGTTTACCGTTACTACATGTATTTACAAGAAGTCAAAACAGCTCCAATAAAAAGATGAAAGTACAGTATAAAAAGAATATTTATAACTTAAGAATCTCGGTAAAGGTTATTGTTTAGATTTGAACTACAGTAGACTTTAGAAACCAACTTGCTAATAAAAATGGAAATTCTTTAATTTCAAATATTATTCCTATATTAAAAAAAAACTGTTTAATAATAATAATAATAAACTTTAATAAATACTCCCAAAAAGGTTTTTCAGTACCTATTTACAAATAAAAATGCTAGCTATATCTAACAAGCTAATATTGTTAAATTCTAACTGTCATTCAATCATTCATTACAAGTTTCAGGGCTTTCTTAAAGGCCTTTACAGTTGTAGCATTTCTCAGGTCTTCGTCTGACATGTTCCACAGGGATACTGCTCTGTAGGCGAAGGTCCGTCGGCCGGTGGCTGACCTGAATAATGGGGATTTCGAACTTGTCATTATTACGAGTTGTGCGATTAGGTACAGAAGATCGTTTTTTAAACTTAGCACATAGGTATTCAGGAGCTAAATTGTTGGCACACAGCGTCTCTAACAGCGTCCTTTACGGCCAGATGCATCGCGCATTCCTTACCGGCCTGGCGTACAATTACATCAGATAATGAGATCCTCTCTACTGTAATGGGGATGAAAATTGATTTTGATACAAAACCCCGTCAACAATTTTTACCTAACTGCAGAAGATCCGCCACTGAAGCGACCATAATAGATGCTGAGATAAAGAAACTCTCATCGAAACGTGTGATTGAGCCTTTCGGGCATTGTCCTAATGAAATTATTTCCGACGTATTCGTAAGGGCGAAAAAAGATGGCACCCACAGAATGATCCTTAACCTTAAGAACCTCAACCAACATGCAAACAAAATCCATTTTAAGATGGACACTATACACCATCATAAAGCTTGTAGAAAAGGATTGTTTTATGGCTTCCATTGATCTTAAAGATGCATATTATTCCGTACCAATAGCCGCAACGTATAGAAAATACTTAAAATTCTCTTGGAAGGGGAGCCTTTACCAGTTCACATGTTTACCAAACAGGCTTTCCTGTGGGCCTAGGAAATTTTCCAAACTTTCGAAACCAGCATTGTCTGATTTGCATTTAAGGGGACATATATCCAGTGGCTACATTGACGACCTTTACCTGCAAGGGAAAACTTACAAAGACTGTGTACTCAACGTTATAGACACAGTTCTTCAGATTGATTCTCTAGGCCTCATAGCACATCCAGATAAGTCGGTATTCGAACCCTCCCAACAACTGGTTATTTTGGAGTTCGTGCTTAACTCAGTCACGATGACTGTCACACTTACTCTGGAAAAGGGATTATCCCTCCAACATGCGTGCCAAGTGCTCTTGAACACTACCCTTCCGACCATACGAGAAGTGGCTTGTGGTCTCGGGAAGATAGTTTCTTCTTTTCCTGGGGTTATGTACGGCCCTTTACACTATCGCCACACCGAACATGACAAAATTCGGGCCTTGCAAACTAATCAATGGAATTTTGATAAGTGCATGTCATTATCGCGAAGGGCGAGGTCTGAGCTCGAAAGGTGGGTAGATAATGTGATGACAGCTAAGAATGTCATGACCCTGGATGTGCCAATGCACACACTCACCACAGATGCCTCCAACAAAGGCTGGGGAGCCGTGTATGGCAACTAGTCAACAGGAGGTCTCTGGTCCTCCCACGAAAAGAGTCATCACATAAACTACCTTGAACTCTTAGCCGTTTATCTGGGGCTAAAAGCTTTCTGTAGTTCACACTGCAACATGCATATAAGTCGTAGGATAGACAATACTACTGCGGTTGCAGTCATTAACCACATGGGAACGAGCCATTTGGAACAATTAACGATGAAATTTGGGAATGGTGCATAGCCCGCAATCTTTGGATTAGCGCGGGACATATTGCGGGGAAATGTAACATGGAGGCTGACCAGGCATCCAGACAGAACCAATTTGCAACCGAATGGATGCTCCAAAAAAAAAATTACTGTCGCACGCTCTCGGAGAGCTGCAATTCACACCAGAAATTGATCTTTTTGCCTCTCGTATAAACTGTCAATTTCCCCAATATGTGGCGTACCGTCCTGACCCCGGGGCAGTGGCCATCGATGCATTTTCCATACCCTGGACCGAGCTAAAATTTTATGCCTTTCCTCCCTTTAGTGTCATACCTTCCCCTCTAAAGAAAATCTCATCATCAGTCAGGAACGAAGGAGTTACATGCCGGCCCTGGTGCTGTTATTCTCTCCCTCTCCTTCGTTCCTGCCTTTTCTTCTGGAAACACTTCCTCTTTAAAGACTGACCAGATAAGCATGCGCATGCTTCTCATGTAACTCCTTTGTTCCTGACTGATGACGAGGAAGAATTCCAAACAAACATCGACTTGGTAAGTCTCGTTTAATTTTTCAATTCAACAGGTTCTGCGCACCCCCTTTGCGCATTGATAGGTCCGGTCAGCGGATGACAATTGAGCAAGAGACCGAAAGAGACCTTTGTTGATGTGGCAATGGCAGAGCTGAAAAACGCAAATAGCTACGTCATTGCCCTGCGGCATCGAACGTGGGCTCAAGCACGCGCTCATTTAAAATGGTCAATATTGCGGGGAAAAAAACACCTGTGCTTAAAGTGAAAAAATAAGGTCGGCAGTGAAAAAAAAAACAGTTTGGTCTAGCTTTTAACAAACAAAAATTGTTTTTCGAAAAATATAGAGGGTGTACAACTTCTGAAAAGTTTGTTTTCACACACGAAAAAACTCAACGCATGAAGTGTTAACAGAAATGTTTCCAGTGTTGTGTTGACTTTCTCTCGCCACGTTTCCATCCGTTCATGCAAATTGTTGGTTCGCTGGTAATACTAGGAATTCCAAAGACACTTGTTATGGCGCTGTAAGCCCTCTCTCTCCAGGATTGGCGAGAGCAGCGGACGTACCAGAAGAAACACCAACGTGCCTCGGACTTCATCGATCGATCGAGAGAGAAGATAATCGCTGCTCATAGCCTCTCCCAGAGAAACACTCAAAGAAACTGACAGACATTCCAGCGAGCCTTTATGCTGTGTTGAACAGCCAGGGAGAAAACAAAGAAAATTACTGTCCAGGAAGTGGTGTCATGCGTGCAAAAGAAAGTTTTACAAAGAAGGCGGTACGGCCGACGTGAATAAAAGAAGGACGGTAAAGCTAAAGTGTGTTTTACATGACAGGTCACAAAAGACATCTGTACTACAAAAGGACAGTGGACTATTTGCAGCTACCTGTGGTATGTCCCTGCAGGGTTTATCAGCTGGTCAGATTCTGGGATACAGCACCACACCCAGGGCACTGCAGCAACTGAAAGCCAACTTAAGTAAAGGGCATGCAAATTACATATCACAGCAGCTACAGAGTGCAATCCAGGTTTGTTGCACTTTGTGGATATTTTCCCTCACTCTTCTGAATAATTAGCAATTATTGAACGAGGCTGAGTAGGATATGAAGAATTCTGCAGATCAAGAAGGGTGTTCTCCACAGAGGCCAAAGGCCAAGGTGGATAACACCCTCCAAGATCTGCAGAGTTCTTCATATCTTTCGAAAGCTGAATTCAATAATTGCTTTATTATTCATTCAAGACATTTTCCTGTTCTAAAGAGTTTTGCCATTCGCTTTTTGTTTTCCTGCTCACTAAAAATAAGTCTTGTCCCCAGGTTTTCTCGATCAATGGTTCAATAATCTGCAGCGTGCTGCACTTTTGACATCATTGATTCAATTTGGCGAAGATTCTTTCCAAATTTGGTGAACAGCAGCTAGTTATGGTGAATTATGCGTGTGGTACGTGTAACCAATCAGAAATGGGGAAATATTTTGAATGCTCTCTCCTCCGCAGAGGTTCAAGCATTCGTTATATCAATCCGCTGTGCGAAGTGTACCGCAGGCACAAAGTCGAATGGATCGATCAGGCGGAGAACCTCTGCCAGATGTACGTCGATTTCTCGTACATCCTTGTCGTTTTCTCGTACAACGATGGATTTCTCGGCTTTGGCTTCATTTGACAGCTTGAAACTCACAGAAACTCATTGCTAATTATGTCGCTACAGTTTGCATTAGTTTTTTTGTTACCTAGTTTCGTATTTTCCAAGAAAAGAAGCAAAACTGTTTTACTTCGAAGGCCTCCCTGAAACCCGTGAGGGGTAGTCTTGCATGTCCTAAAAACAATAATATGGCGAACGATTCGGATCAGCTGGAATGTCCTCTTCAAGAGCTCTCTCTTCAAGGTAAATTTCAACTTAAATAAAGTCTTGCAATCTATATATCTTATATTTATTTTTTCCTATTATTTGCAAACGTTAAATTTAGAACTTCTGTAAAAATGCTGTTAATAAAACGAAGTAAACAAAAGGATAAGCTTAATCATCGTTTGGTTCTCACCACTGATCTACATCTATATATGTAATCTGCAAAGGGATTTACCCATCACCGCAGATGTAAAAGAGAAAAAAATTACTTTCCTTTAAACAAATGTATGCTAAGATTAAGCTCAATGCAACTTAAGACTTGAGCTTCGATTTCACAATGATTTCGCGAAGAAAATTGTTCAGTTCGCCGAGCAGACAAACGTTAAAAAAACTTACTTGTTCTTGTCTCTTTTAAGACTGAATTGCGATCCTGTTCAGAGTTTCACTAGCCATGAGTTACCTGAGCACATTTTGTTCTTCTCTATATTTCTTCATCACCACTTACGCGATCTTGAGAATGTTGAATTCGATAGTGATCGCTCAACCACTCGGAGGTGAACGAAAGACGCTTAGGAAAACAGTTCTCATGAAAGCAACAGACTTTTCCCGATTTCCATGCATTCAAGTATGTTTTAGCTAAACCTTCGACATCACTTAACCTCAAAATCTTGCACGCCATTTTTGCTGATACAAGGTACACAAGCCACCCCTGCGAGTAGCCCACAGGAAATTGCCTCCCCCGGATGGCGGCCATCTTGGGCGTGGTATCTGGCAGAGGCTCCCGCGCTTTCCGCCGTCGCCTGTAACTCTGTGCCTGCACTTACATTACTCAGCGGATCCTCCCCACCCGAAAAAAAAAACCTTTGAGCCTCTGCGGAGGAGAGAGTTTTGAATGAATAATAATTATCTTTTAGTGTTGGTAAATATCCAGCACTTTGTATTTTGGGTCATAAATGTTGCAAAATTATTTGGATATTCTACTCATGTGAATAGCAAGCTCCAAACAGTTATAATCATTTTCTGGTCTGATCAGTGTCAGTAACTATAAATTGACTTGTGTGAGTTCTTTTTGCTCAGAATTAACACGACTCAGAACCTTAGTAAAAAAACATTCACCTGTCTGGTGCATGTACATGTATCAACTGAATAAACTATGTGCTCATCTTTCTAGATATTATACTTCTGGAAATACCTTATCAATATTTTGGTATTTTTCTTCTTATGATCTCTAACTACAGTCATTGTAATTGATTTATTTGCTTGCTTTTCTTTTCCTGCAGATGACTCGTTTTGTGGTCCTCATGGTTGACGATTTTCGTAACATACATTCACTCCACACACCAGCAAACCTTGTAAGAACAAATGTCGTCCACATGGCATCCTGCTTGGCTGACATACACCCTACAATCAGAGCTATACCCAGACCAGCCTCGTCTACAATACACAACACAGTACTTGTTACTTTAAATGGCCAACAAAAGATCTGCTATGGAGGCATAAACATTACCTCTGTCCAAAAATCTCTTCAAAATGCCCTAGAGCATATGAAAGATCAGTTTTTAGAGCAGCTACCACCTTACATGACGACTATTGTTCCAGCAAGACTACAGGCAGCATTACAAGAACTAAGGTTATTGTAAATTTTGCAGTTCAAGAACAAATCCATACTCCCCCACAATACCAGAGAGGTCATGCTGAACCAAACTTGTGGCTCATTGCAGGGATAACAGCAGAATTCTTACTGGATCTGTTTCGGAGTGTTTCAAGGAACTGTCAAAACTAACGCCAGGCAAGACTCCTAAGACCAAGATATATAACAAATTATTACGAATTCACGATCTAGATTATTCCCAAACAAGGAAATACAAAACTGTCATTATGTGTAGCAACAATGGTTTGAAGGGGCCCATGAAAAATTACAAGAATTCTGAATGACTGAACTAGGCAAATGAACAGATAGAAATAAAAACTGACATCTGAAAACTATTCTTATCATGTTTTATTACAATTCACCCCATTAAATAAAAACAGAACATTGAAATCAGCAAATTGTAACTGGGCACACACCTGTATATTCTTGTTCTAATAACTGTATTTGTTTTGTCTCTGCAGGTTGAGCGCACACTTGCAAACAATGGAAAGCCAAAAAGAAAGCCACAGTATTACCTTCCAACCTTTGACACCATAGTTGACACAAAGTGTTTTCCATTAAGTTATAACCTGTATGATGTGGAACCTGACCCAAATGTGTATTGCGATTTTCCATTATGCACAAGGAGAGATACAGATACCATTGTAAGACTTGCCTGCTTCCACTGTTTCCATCAAGCATGCTTGTCTTCACATGCTTGTTGCCTAATTTGTCTGGTTCCCTTGAAGAAAAAAGTGCACAAATTGGCTAACACATTCCACAATGGACTTCTAACTTCCAATGAGACTGATACAATTGAAAATAATGGAGATGTTCACAATGAAGAATGTATTAGTACACCAGCAAGCATGAGTGTAACCGAATTCTTCAACAGAATGGGCTGTGAATATTGACAGTACCTTAAACAGCTATGCACCAATCCCTCTTCCATCCCAACCCAACCATTCCACCCCCAACCACTCTTCAGTTCCAACTACCCCAGATGTACCTGTCTCTAACAGCTCTCCTCCTGTTCTCACACCAATTATAATCCCACCACATCACAATGTTAATGTCACCTACTAATCCTTCCCATACATTATCTCTCAGTCAACACTTCTTGGAAGAGTAGGAAGCAATGCTTGTATGTCTATTGCCCTCTTGTTTGGCAAAATGTTTTTTTCACCCAATGTTGACATTCCTGTCACTGAGAGTCCACTGAGTCAGACATGTGTCTATCCGATAGTTATTCAAGGCATTTTAGCAGGATACAGCATCTATGACTCAGTAACAGATATTCCTCAAACATTTGGTGTGTTAGAAGTTCTTCAAGCCTCTGCAGTGCTCAACAATGTCATTGGCCATACTACGGCTGGACCTGAATTGCCAGTAAGTATTGTTCCTGAAAGAACTGCTACAGCTTCCCTGCCTTTCTACTGGAGACAAGCTCTGGCACAAGGACACACAGCGTTAATTTTTATCTTGCGTTCCAACACAGTTGCTTTTATTCCAACTACGCGGGGGGGGGGGGGGGGGGGTTTAGACAGCCACCTGCATGGGAACAGTGGTGCTCATGTCGCCTTTGTCTTATGGCAGCATTCTTTTGAGCTACTTGCTTGGTTTAAGGAAATTAACCCCTAAGGGATGAACGACGGCCACAGACATCGAAAATTACGTCACCTCTTTTTTGTTGTTGTTTTAGTCTGACCGTGGGGAATTGGGACAAATCTGTTGTTAGACCACTGGCTGATGTAAGAAGGCTCATTTCTGTGAAAACAGCTCTGCGAAACTCAAAATAGGTGATTTTTAGCGAATATTTCACTTTGTTACTTGAATAACAAATATTCCTGCCCTTTAAATATGGCGTCGCCATATGTTCAGCTTGTACTTTGGTAGCGAAATAATTCGAAATGGCGGCTGCAGAGCCGACTGGATTGACTTTTGTGGATGAAGACGATCTTCCTGTAGCATTCCTTCGTATTGCCGACGTGGATTGACAACATTTTTGAATGCTTTGCTTCCAAGATTTACCACAGTTTATTCACCATCACAGAATTTGTCTTTGGATGAGACTCTTATCAAGTTCAAGGGACGTGTACAATTTAGGCAGTTTTTGCCTTTGAAAAGAAGCCGATTTGGACTAAAAGGTTTTGTTGTAACAGATTCTGCAACTGGCTATGTCCTTGACACTATGATTTACACTGGCAAGGAAGGTCCTGCAGTCAGCAGAGACTTGGCCATGCGTGTTGTCCTCAAGCTAGTGGAGCCTTACGTTGATAAAGGATACCGGTTGTTTGTTGACAACTGGTACACCAGTGTACCGCTCTTGTTGGAGTTGGAAAGAAGAGGGATATTAGCTTGTGGGACTGTGAGGGGGAACAGGAAATTCCTGCCAAAGGACATTGTTGACCAGAGAAAAGAACAGGTCAAAAGACTAAAGAGAGGAGAATCCCTCTTTTGACAAAACAACAACTTAGTTTGTGTCACCTGGAAAGACAAGAAGCTTGTCCACCTGCTGTCAACTATTCCTGAGGGTTTAGAAATTGGTCAGGTGGAAAGGAAAGTCAGATCCGAAGGTCGGTGGCAAAAACAGAACTTTGCACAACCAAAGGTAATCAAAATTTACAATTCCCATATGGGGGGAGTTGATTTGAGTGATCAACGGATAGCAACCTGCTCCAGGCTTATGAAGGGAAATATTTGGTATTACAAAATTTTCTTTCATATGCTTGAAGTATCTGCTCTAAATGCACACATTATGTACAAGAGAGCTGGGCATGGAAATGTCACCCTAGCTGCATTCAAAGAGAAACTTGTGGAGCAACTTATTGCAGGAAATTCTTTTCGAAGAGACACTGCCAACAACCTGTCAGTGATTGCTGCCCACCTACCAGATATCCGCTTCAACCGTGTGCAGTTCCACCATCCTGTGAAAACTGACACTCACAAAAAGTGTAAGGTACACATACAACGGGTGGAAACAGTCTATGAGTGTGCAGTTTGCCAAGTGCGTATGTGTCAAGCACCTTGCTTCGAAAGATACCACACTTTGCAAGAATATCTATTTGACGATCCCGAAAGAAATAATTCTGCTAAAAGGCTCAAAGATGTGACTGGTCGACCAAGGGCTGGACCAGGCAGACCTCCACAGAGGAGGTCAAGATAAATTATGGCTCCTTGCAGACCTTGATGCAAGTACAGCAAAGTTATGTTTCTAAAGTCAGAACAATGGTAAACTGAACTGAACTGTGAACTGGCTTTAAAACTTTTTTTTTATGAAATTTAAGTTTACCATCCACATCTACTCAAGAGATTTGCATTATTTGTTTTTGTTCAGTGCTTACGACATGCTTTTGAAGATATAGCAGTTGATATTAAGAAAAAATCATGTTCCAAAAAAAACTGTTATTGTCCAAAACTCAACCAGTTTTAAAATAAACTGTTTTATTTGCCTTTCTGGATTTTTCAGATTTTTTCTTTAAGAAATATTAAGTACATTTTTGCACTAGAAGAAAGTGCAGGATCTCTTCTTTTTAAAAATGCATGGGTTCATGGGGTTTAATCATATTAAAAAAATTACAGTGGAAAAACTGGTGTCGTGTTTAAAATTGCAGGAAAAATACCCCTCCCCCCCAGTCCCCGGGGGGTTAATAACTTTCCATACACTCTTGGAACAGTCACCAATGTGAAGTTCCACTAGAAAGGAAAAGTACAGCTGTACGTGCAAGCTTAACTATGATAAAGTGGGTGAAAAAAAAAACTGAAATCTAAGCCTGCATTAATATTACTGGCACATTTTTTAGCTCAAGTTAGCACATTTAGTCAACATCCATGATCAACAAAACCTCCGATTGCACCCACGGTATGCAAAGAATGTCTTCAGAAACTCTGACTGCAAAGCGATATATCACTTTCGCATTTAAGTACCACACATCGGCAAAAGTAAAATCTACTCCTTAATCCAGCTTCATCATGTTAAAATGTCAGCGAAATCGAACTAAACCAGAATTAGATTTTCAAGTTATGGGGTCAAAGGTGACTCTATAAACATGGAATTTGGTGACAATGAGTTTTTATCACTACCACACATCGGCAGAAATAAAATCTATTCCTTACCAATCCTGTTTCATCATGTTTTTAAAAGCGCAGTTATAGGACCAAAAGATCTTCTTGCTTGGGAATAAAATGGTCCTTATGCTAAGCATACAAGGCATAACTTACGTTAAGTCCGCTGAAATTTTAATTGCTAATCTTGTTCAAGTAAAGTCTGGACATCAGACAAGCCTACTCACCCAGTGGCGCTCTGTGAGAGTTGAGCACCGCTTCCCACGATTTTAGAATTGCCAAACTACGGAGCCCATTAAGTGTCATTAAATTACACTTCCAACTTTAAATCTCTCCTGAAGTTTTGCCCGCGTTCTGTCTTTTTCCCCGACTTTTTACCCGCGTACTCATTTTTTCCCGACTTTTTTCTCGACTTTTTCCCCCGACTTTTTCCTTGTCTTTTTTCTTGTCTCTTTTCCCGACTATATTGCGTGATGAACTTCATCGGGCAGCAAGACTGTGGAATCTCCATCGAATTCGACCTTCAACAAACATGGAATCTCCATCTGCCAGGCCTGATGTGCTGTTCTTTCTACCGGAAGTGTCGCGTACAAGGAACTATATGGTGGATGTCGACTTGGACGAATTGGAACTTGCAGAGGAGAGATGCTGCTATCGACCTCCGCAAAGTGGTTGCTTACATGAATTTACACAGTTGGCAGAAATCATAATGAGGGAAAAAAGTTTACAATTTCCCAGCACACCTGAAGAGGCAACAACTTTTTATGTCACTTTACTTAAGGAAATAGACAAAATTTAAGAGGCTTGGGGCATGCGCAACATGGTACATCAGTTTGAACTTCAAGCCCTTTGGACACTTCTATTTTGTTCTCATTTCAAACTTTTAAGGCTGTTTGCGTTTGAGAAAACCAGTGAAGATACTTTTCTGGGGAAAGAACTCGTTGATTAAAACAATTAATTCTTTTGTTGAAACTTTAAAGAAAACGACAACACTTTTAAGTTTATAAGACATGTTTCGAAAGAAACTTCTGTCATCTTCAGTTAATTAATGTTCAAAGCGTTACAAATTGAATTTATAAATAGGAAAAAATGATAATTATGCTAATAACAACGGAATGTAAATGGAACGTGACAAAGTGAGAATTAAAAGGATAGTTTAAGATTAGTATGATGTACTTGTTGATTCAAGGAAGGTTTTTCTCTTTGAATGTGAAATGTTGAAACAATTTAATACAAACCATGGGCAACATTTGTTAACATGTAGTTCTGAAGAAGAGCCTAACAACGCAAGCTCTCTAGGTTCCCACATGGGTAACAGTTCATCATCACTGTCATGAACATCATCGGCATATAATGGCTCACAATCTGCGTCGTTACGTTTGGAGCGTAAATACAATCGTACTGTCTTTGCTTTATATGTTTCTATGAAGTTCCTAAGATTAAATGCAACTTCCATGTTCCCTGTCTCAATAGTAAGGCCAACCTCTTTGAAATTGCCGAGAGAGAATGACCGTCCAAATAGGCTTTTACCTTTTGGGAAGAACAATGCTTTCCCCTCTGTATCAAATTTATCCGGCTTGATGTTGTAGGCATAGAGATTGTTCGGGTCCCTCCTCCCTTAGCCAATGGGACAAGAACAAATCCTTGTGTATGATCTTTAAAGTGTTTCCATCCCAGCTGAATTTTTCTGGACTTTTCAACTGCCTTCATTGATGAGAGATCACCTGCTGATTTTGGCCTCTTGCTCTTCTTGCGGAGAAAGGATTCAAGTAAGGTCCTTTTCTTTTCATTAAAGGAACAGTGTCACGGCTGGGCATGCGTATTATGCGCACCACTCTGAATTGAGTTTTTTTAGCTGTCGGCCATCTTGAATTTCGCACGAGCCTATGTTCTTTGAAGAATACTAAAGAAAGCACGCTTGAATAGCCGAGATATTCTACTTTTTAGGTTAATGATAGTTTGTTCTTGAACATACCTCACTGGGGTAGCGTGTATTTCAATATTATGGCCACTGAGGTCAGAAGAGATTCTACTGTGGTAAGTTTCTTTCGAACTTCGTATGAATGTGACAAATTTGACTTGTGAGATTTTTGGTTTTGATATAAAAGGCGATCATAGCTTACACCAAATATAATAATCTTTGTAGGAAACCCGAGTTTCGTGCTCATGCAAGAGTACATGCTCTACAAAAAGGACAAGAGGGTTGAATCGGGGTTGTCCTTGCAAAGCTGAAGGTGTCACTTGTGGCGAAGAGTGTACTACCCTGCGAGCAGTTGGTTTCCCCTACGCCAAACGAGAGAGAAACCACTGCGAGCAACCGTCTGCTTTTCCATCGAGCCCCACGTGATGCATTTGATGTCAGTTTCATTTGTTCGTGAGAATTGTTTGTAAAACGCTGTTCAAAAAGAATGCAAATTTTTCGCCAAAAGTACCAACAAAAGAATGATCCAGACTTTCGTCAAAGTATTATCTAGTTTGTGGTCAAAATCTAAAGCCTAAATTTGAGGCTTTCTTGCTTTCTCTCGTGCGGGATTGTTGAGCTCGTTGAACACAATACCCCAAACAACAACACGATTATAACTGAGATAATACAATCGAAGATGGATTCAAACGACTGGACGCATCATTACTAAAAACAGAAGCGCACTCAAAGCACTAGAGAAATAACTTCTGGCGATGTACAGCACGGTCTCGAAGAACTATGAAACGTCTTTGAACATCGTAACCCAGATCGTAACCGTTTGCAGTGGACTTGGACTTTGATTGCTACACAGTGGGCTCGCTTAAACGCAGCAGTTGTGTTGTTGAACGCATGCGTGCGAGCCTAAACCAGGTTTTTAACTAGTTTTACCAGTTCAAAGTTAATTTATTCGTCCATGTCACTGGACGGCGGTTAACTGAAAGGAACGAACAGTTGCTCGCAGTGGTTTCTCTCTCGTTTGGCGTAGGAGAAACCAACTGCTCGCAGGGTAAGAGTGTACATGTGGTTCGACAGCAAAGCAGTGCAAAAATAAGGTAAGCTTGTGTAACGCCCGTAGAACATATTGATATGGCTAATTTTCTACTGCAAAGTATAAATTTTATCTGTTTTTGAGTGATTCATTTTTAGTATGCCAGCTTGTTTGTTGTACCAAAACCGTGCAAGTAAACTTACTTTCCTGTGCACGTCATGTCAAGAATTTTCATATAAGAATATCAGGAGTGGTTAATTATTGACGCCTGATTTCTTAGCTGTATTTCGTATTTATCAAAATGCACCTTTTGTTTCATTTAGATTACTTTGATAGACGTGATCTTGTAAATATTGTGCACATACATACTGCAGTAATTTAGATATCTTTTATTTCTTTCATCATCTCCAGCCTGATGGAAGCAATTCAGCTAGTGTAGTTCGTCCTGCAATGCAGCAAGTGAGATCTGCCCAGCCCTATAGCAACTCAGCAAATAGGCCAAGTGAAGAGGATGAGCGACTAAAAGAAAATAATGATGTGAAAGTAAGCGTGTGTTATCGAAATCCAAGATTTTGTAAATGGTGAATCAGAGGGCAGAGGGACTATTTTTCTTTGTTTTATTGTGCACATACATACTGCAGTAATTTAGACATCTTTTATTTCTTTCATCATCTCCAGCCTGATGGAAGCAATTCAGCTAGTGTAGTTCGTCCTGCAATGCAGCAAGTGAGATCTGCCCAGCCCTATAGCAATTCAGCAAATAGGCCAAGTGAAGAGGATGAGCGACTAAAAGAAAATAATGATGTGAAAGTAAGCGTGTGTTATCGAAATCCAAGATTTTGTAAATGGTGAATCAGAGGGCAGAGGGACTATTTTTCTTTGTTTCTGTGGCTGGTTCTTTCCACAGTATGATAACTCTTAAATTTACCAAAAAAGAACAAATCATAACATTATTTATTTATATTGGTGAATAAAATAACTTCAAGTGGATTTGAGTTTATATTCTCATTATTATTATTACATGACATGACAGTTTCTTAATGAAATGTTTTTAAAGAATTTTTTAATTTATGCTTCCATATATATAGAGGATATTACACGGGGGCGCGAAGATATGAATTTTATTTTCGAGTGGCAAAACAATATTTTACGAACAAGCGCAGCGAGTGAGTAAAATATCGTTTTTTGCCACGAGAAAATAAAATTCATTTTTTCAAGCTGCCGTGTAATGTTTTTTTTGTTATATAGACGTGCTGATGACGGCGTTTTTGATGATTTCCCGAAGATTTCCGACCACCTTCCGAAGATTTCCGAAGAAATTTCAAAATTGTTCCGAAGGCAGGACGAACGCTTCCGAACACTTTCCGAGAATTTCCGAAAATTTCCGAAGATGCCCGAAGATTTCCAAAGATTGCCGAAGACTTTCGTGGAAGACCCGAAGATGTTTTGATGATACACCAACGAATTTAAGTACAATTTAAGAGACAAACTTGATATCAATGAATCATCGATAAACTCACGTGTGAGATTATGGAAAATAAACCACTCGGGTCCCGGATGTATTTTTTATGAATTTTACGAGTGGTATATTTTTCAATAAAACATCCGTGTCTATATAATAAATATATATATGATTTTATAAATAGCTGTACAATTCGTCAGTTTTTTATTGTTATTATCATGTTTTGTATGAAATGAGGCTAAGAATCTTATTATAAATTTTGGAAATAGCGGTACAGGAGAGATTTTAAGACATTATTCTTGCCAGGATGGACACATTATATTTTAATCATAAATTTGTACTCGTTTTCGAGTTCTTAATTTCGTTTTCCAACGTGTGTATTTTTACTGATTGTGTGAAATAAAGTTGTTACATATTAATAAAAAAAATTATTATAAAAATTATTATTATTACTATTATTATTATTATAAAACATTACTGAAGTTAGCTTAGGTTTTGATTACTGCTCATAGAAGACATTTCTTTCTAGGAGTTTATTCTAACACTAGACGATGGCATGGTCAGGAAGCTATGCATCAGGAGCCTATGTAGGGGAGTTGGCAGCATGGATTACATCCAGGGACTGTTAATCGCGGAGGACAATCTTCATGAGGATGAAAGTGATGTGGCTCCATCTTCTATGGGCACAGAGCAGACACCAACTGCAGCAGCCAGTCCTGAACAAGGCCCATCCTCTACTGGTACTTCTGTCCCATCATGGTGCAAGAGTGGTGTCTGCACTTTCATGCCACAAGACATCGAAAATAAGTGCTGTGGGCAGGGAAGATGTGTTACAACACACACAAGATTCCAGAAGCTATGCCTTGATCCAGATGTCCTCCAACTTACGATACGCAACAGGGGAGATATCAGAAATGACCAAGAAGACAATAGTACTAGATCATTTAGAAAGGCTGGTTACAGGCAGTATGACCTACTTGGGGAAGGGGAAAAGGAAAGTATGCCCTTCCTGTGTTGTAAAAACTATTTGCAGAAATTATCCCTCCCAGACTGGGGTTTACATGGGGTTTAGGCATGAATCATCTACAATACTGTAAGTTTCAGTTTTTGGGCAATAATGTATTGGTTGGGGGATAATTTTTTGGGGGAGTGGGTGGAGGGGGGAGGGGCTGTAGAGGTTGAAAAAGCTCCTTGTGTTCAATAGGCAAATTCTGATATATTAAAAAATCATACATGGCTCTGAGGATTTTGGAATAAAGCAAAGGAAATTAATTATTTATCTCTGTACCTGAAAGTTATTTCTTGTGTTTTTCCCCAAGCCTTGGAGAAAAGTACAAATTTTCATATATCAGAATTGGTCCATTTCAAGTTTTATTGGTCCTAACAAGATTTGCTCACAGTGACATGCCTTTTTACAATTCTTTTGTCAACACCTCCAATGGAATACCAGTCACAATAACATATTGTGTAGTTTCATTAAATATACATACCTCCCCCACAGAAAGGATTTTTTCTAGAATTTTTTCCCTCCCCAACCCCTCTAGAAATTGTAATAAAGCTTCACACATTTCTTTAAATTTTTGGGTCTTACAGACCCCCCTCCCTTCCCCAAGAAATTTCAATCCCTTCTGTGGGGGAGTATGGATATTTTCTGGACATGCACATTATCAATGTAGTGTGCTTCAATTAGATTTTCTTTTATCACAAAGGCACCTTGCTTTGAGTACTGCTAACAGGTCTTTGCTTTGCGATATCAAAGCCACCTTAATTTTAAAAGCAGGTGTTTTATACAGTGTATCCTGATAACTTGAATAATCAATAACCACTGCCAACTTGAACGTTTTATTATTCTCACGTCTTGCTTTTTACTAATTTAAACTTCAATACAGCTGAAACCCATGAATTCTGAAACCTTCCATTCAACCCATTTTGGTAAGAGTATCAGGATACAACTGTAATTGTACATAGTCATACTGTTTATTACAAAATCAGTAATTGTTTCCATTTTCAGTAAATAAATTGTGAATGGTATTATTTTTTTTAAACAAGAAAAAAATTTAAAGTTCCAAAATGTTGTTCATTGTTCTAGTTTGCATTCCTGGTTGTTGGTTAATTTCTCTTCGGTATAAGAGTTTTCAAATCAGTTTGATTTTTTCCCATGTCACATTGTGATATCCAATGGGTTTGAACAAAAAACTAAAAAAATAAATTAAACCACAATATAAATTCAATGTTGTTTTCTAGCATTATTTTCACAAAACAGTGATCATTTACAACAATATAATTATAATGACAACATTTTTATTTAGTGTTTGTGTGACAAACTGGAAATAGGATGATATTATTAGAAAGAAACCTATATGTACAAATACAGTAAATAAATAGCAATAAAAATATTTGTCTTTTATTTTGTGTTGTTTTGAAAACCTACAATGTATTACTTGAAACACATGCATTTTTCTGTACAGTGCACAACAATGAGGTATCGCACCTATCTACAGCTGTAGCCAGTCTAACTAGGTTTGGTTTTAGGGGGGTTGAGGTTGACAGAGGATAACCTGTATAACAGGAAAACAAAAAGAACAAAATTAATAACATCTGTACCCAATTATTTAGCTACTTCACGCAAAAGCTTGCGCTATTATGATAGAAAAAACGGAATATGACACATCAAAAAACAGCAAGCAAACACTCTGATCATATGGTCTCACCTTCAATATGGCGACTGCGTTTGGAAGAAGCAGGGTCTTTCTCTCCAGATCTCTTCCTTTTCATGCGCGCTACGACTGGGTCATTTTGCCTAAAATAAATAAATTTTTAACTTTACTCCTTAATGACAATTTAAAAATACTGTCGTAAAAAACAAGAAAGTTCCAGTCCATGGCATTATTTGATACTGACCTTCTTCGCCATTCCAGTGAAAGGAGATGACTCGCGAACTCGGAGTCGCTCGAGTAGCCGCATTTGATCTTTGAAGAAACCCATGTCGAGTACACAATGTTATCTAGAGAAATTTTTCTGTGTCCCCTCTGCCAAATCTTATCACACTCTTTTTTTGTGGAATATATTCTCCTTCGTCCACTTCCAGAACGATGTCCGCCATGACCAGACATGACTACACATAAAACGACTTCTCAAAGCGGCCGCCAGCAAGTGAGATGTTGGAAATAACTAAACAAATATAAACTACAGATCCTGCTTTAGGTAAATTATACGCTTTCTGAAAGATTTGTGCACGGATGGTTATGATAATCCACAATATAAATCAGAGATTCGACTCGTCGACAGACTTGAAAAAACTTGCCAGTTTAACCAAAATTTTCGAGCGTTACTGCGCATGCGTCACATTCGTGACACTGTTCCTTTAAATTCCTTAACTTCCCCAGATTTATCACTTGTCTCAGACTCTCGAGCACAGAAGGCTCTCAAACTCAATCGGTCTCCTGCTTGTTCAAGTCCAAGTTGTTGAAGCAAGTCATCGCTTGCATGCACAACAGCCATCTGTGACAAACATAACAACGAAATAAACAAGATTGTTGCTGTATGTTAAGTTTAAAACTGCCAGTTAAGTTTAAAAAAGTCAAAATAGTGCGAGTGTGGGTGCTTGTGGCTTTGAGTCGTGGGTGCGTGCATGAGCTTGGAAAGAGTCAATGGGACACAGGATTCATGGTGCTTTTAAAAGCCTTGCCCTGTGTTTAGGTCCATGGGATAGTCGTGAGCTGATTAATTGATAAAGAAAAAGACAACCTGATATTTGGCATGGAGGGGATGGCCATGAAGGAAAGTTATGTTGACATGACATAAGGAGTTTCTCTTCTAAATGGTCTGTTAACTAACCTGTTTGCCTATTATAGCACCTCAGTTAACCTACTATTAGAGTCCACATATTTTCTTCAAATAAATATACTACAACATATATATTTACAACTACCATATATAACAACAGCACCCTAGTAAGGATTTCATGGTCGTGGCCGCCATTTTGAGAGTAAGGAAACAATTGCATGGTGCAAGATAAAACAAGAAACTCCAGAAGCCCAGGAAAAGATTGCGTTTCTCCAAAACTATTGATACATGTAGCTAAGCTGAAAAGGGTATAGTGTCATGTTCAATACATTAGTTTCCCAGCACAATTACCACTTTCAAAATGTATGGCAATGAAAAGGTTTACATGATCTCTTAAGCTTGGTGACATTTAAAGTTTCAGAAATCAAATTTCATTGGAGCGATTTGACATAGAATTCTAATGAACACTGTATTTTACACCATGTTTCCATTATTTTTAGAATGGTAACCACAACCTGTAACCTTTTATTAGTCAAGCAAAGAAGATATTTTTTTCACACTCTAATTTTAATCACTAAACACCAATGTTTTCAATCAATACCTTCTCAACTTTAAATCTCAAAATTACAAGCTGTCAGACTTTTAGCTGTGATCAGGGTTTTGTTGTCTCTTTTTACAAGCTTTAATTCTACTGTATATACTCTCTTCACGGTGGTCCAATACAATAGCCATGAATGTCAGACGTCTGTAAATTTTCAGTGTTCCACACATTGGTTGACATTTTTGTATAGCAATGCCATTGCCTAAAGCATTGTAATGCATGGTATACCCACGGTTGTTTGCAGTGAAGGACGTTCTCACAAAATCGGCAGACCCATTCGGCACATATTTAAACCATACTCAGTAACAGAGTGTATAATTAGATAATTTGTCGTTATTAGTCAATTTACAAAATACTGGTTGCGATCTACGCAATTTTAATTTTAAAATCTGAACTTTATGAAGGATTCTAAAGAAAATAAGGTATTATTGTTACAACACTATTGGTTCCCTGTATAAGAGCTTATTCAATCAAACCATTTTGATACATGACAATATAAAGACAACACCAGGAAAACAAATATTGTGTTAATAGCTTCCTGGACTGCCTGCCAAATGTATGATAACTATATGTAATTTAGTATTATAATTTATAAAAGCAAATAAAATGAACTGAAAAATGAACTGAACTGTCAAACATAATAAACAGTGCTGACAACTTCCATTATAAATCATATCATTCCTTCTGTTTACCTTTTCAAGTAACAAGCCTTCCGCCAACCCTTCCACCATGTTTTCTTTCTCCTAACCACTCAGCGGTCTTCCGAAAAAAGCCGGGAAAAAAGTCGGGAAAAAAGTCGGGAAAGAAGTCGGGAAAAAAGTGAGTACGCGGGAAAAAAGTCGGAGAAAAAGACTGAATGCGGGCAAAACTTCAGGGAGATCTAAAATTGGAAGTGTAATTTAATGGCACTTAATGGGCTCCGTACTAAACAGCCAACATTCCCTCGAAATAAGTTTGGTATGTGAGAGACTTCTTGCTGAATTGGATTGTTCTCAAAATTCGTCAAGTTCTATCTTGTCCAAGGTGGTAATCGCCAAGAAATCACCCGCAAGGACAACGTTGTTCAAGGCGGTAAAATGTCATTGATCAAACGATCGAAACGCGGCAGAAAGTCCGCCAGATAGAGCCAACCGCATGCATGCACAGACGTTTTTCAGCTCTGCCTGTGGTGACTGATGTGGCAAGATAGCGTCTCAGCCAAATCGTTGCAGAGAGGATGAATTGGAAAGTACGATCAGGCGTTGTGTTCGTGAAGAAATGAGATCTTTTAGAGGTGGAACACAAAGTCTTATGGATCGGACACGACATCTAATTCAAGAAGGTTCGACTTCAGTGGCTCGCGAGATCGAAACAAATTTGAATGTGACTAGAGTAAACAGCTCTTTACTGAATGGCGGGAAACGAAAAAGTGCCTGGCCATCCATTTTGACTGTCAGCGTTCGGCTCAAGCAAACAGAAAAAAGGCGTAAAGGAACAACCCACATACCAAAAAGTGTACATCTGATTGACTGTCTTGAGAAATAAAGTGACGACGAAGATACGGATGAGGAAAGAGATTCATTATCTTTTAGTAAAAGACATATTGTTATTAAAGTAGAGTTTGACCTCACACCAGGACATACTGAAGAAGAAATATGCAACGAACTCATGGAGGTCTTCAAGTCAAGAATTCCAACAATAAGAAAAACGGGTTTTGATTTTGTGAAACGCGAAAATAATGTTGTCACCCTGCCAGTGGTCAAGACGGGGGAATCTTGTCACTTCGTTCCACGACCACTTCGTTCCATCCTTTGGTCACTTCATTCCACCAAATAGTCACTTTGTTCCAATGAATAGTCACTTCGTTCCAAGTGTAAACTAAGCAATTATCATTACAACATCGCTTAACATGTAATCAGACTTGACTAAATGTGAACCGCGGCTTCAATATTACTAACCTTACTTTACTTTGTTGATTAGTTTAAGACTGATGAAGATGCAAAATCATGTTTAGATTGAAAAGTGTAAACCAAGTGTAAACTAAGTTTAAGTCGAAGACATTCTGTTAGAAGACCTTGAAGACAACCCGTGCCCAAGTTTACCTCGACCAGAAAACATTGCCAGGGCAGCTAACCGTTGCCGTCAGAGACTGAGACCCAACTGATCAGCAGCTTGAGTTCCTAGCCCGTGCCAAGTCTTGGTATGTCGACGCCACATTCAAGCTGTGTCGCAGACCATTCAGCCAGCTGATGAGGGTGAATGCCTGCGTCAAAAAGGACGACCATGCGAAACAAATCCCCCTCCGGTTCATGTTGATCTCCGGACGCAAAAAGTCAGACTACCGCAAGGTCTTCGAGGAACTACTAAAAATCCTGCTGTCAGCCCCAAAAGTGCAGCAGATAACATTAGACCTCGAGAAAGCCACCTGGGCAGCCCTAAGGAAAGTTCTCCCACGCGCCAAACTACATGGATGCGTGTTTCACTGGACGCAAGCCCTCTTGAGAAAGGTGAGATAAATTCAATATTAATGTTTATGTGCTAAATTAGATTATAAACACGAGATTGTTATTGTGTGATAAAAATCTCGTTGCATGCTTAGAAAAAATATAATTGTTTTACTATAAATTTAGCGTTCAAATCTTTAAACACAAAACTATCAACTATCACGCATAGAAATCAAGAGCGAATAATCTAATTGTTTTAGTATAAATCTAGCATTCAAAACTTAAAACACTGTTATAAGTTTCTATGTCTTATTTACTAGGTGCAGGACCTTGGCCTACAATCAGGTTACCGTCACGACCGGGGAACTTACAGCTTTGTCCGAAAGATGATGGCCCTGCCATTCTTACCAAAAAGGGAAATAAAACCAATGTTCGAGGCACTACACAACGAGGCGTCAGGAACACTACTCGAGTTTGCCCTCTACGTGTCCAGCACTTGGATCAGCGACAGCACCTGGAAACCGACAGACTGGACGTGCTACAAGCAGGCCATCCGCACAAACAACGACATCGAGGGTTGGCACCATGGCCTAAATCGCGGAGCGTCTGGACGAACACAACTTCCGCTGTACCTTCTGATCCAGCTTCTTCACAGGGAAGCAAGGCTGACAGCAATTCAGATCCGCTGGTGTCAGAAAAGAAGCTGCGAAGAATTCAGCGACGAAAGTACAGAGAGCTGCAGCAGAGAATCTTTGAGCTGTGGGACCTGTACGAGGCTGGGGAGAGATCAGCAAGACGACTACTGAAGGCCTGCTCTTATCTCAATGGACCAGTACAAATCTAAAATAAGTTAATAAAGTATACCAAACAAAAAAAAACGGAGCCACTACATAAATGAAAGCAATGATCAACAAGAGAAACTTATAGTGAGCATAGTGCGTAAGCGTTGTGCATAAGCAATGAGAATGCGAACGCAGGAAAAGACTGGGTTTCATAACAATTCAAGCGTTGTGCGTAAGCAATGAGAATGCGAACGCAGGAAACGACTGGGTTTCATAACA
Source organism: Micromussa lordhowensis (assembly GCA_964020085.1). Classification (NCBI taxonomy): domain Eukaryota; kingdom Metazoa; phylum Cnidaria; class Anthozoa; order Scleractinia; family Lobophylliidae; genus Micromussa; species Micromussa lordhowensis. The sequence continues at coordinate 33,410,960 of OZ026602.1, read as the reverse complement.
ATTCAAGATGGCGGAGTTACTCGTTCGTTATGCAAATACAAAACAAACTTAGTAGTAATTATTTACCTTCGAATCGTCTGAACAATGTTACATTAGAAGTTTACTCGCTTAGTTTACACCTGGAACGAAGTGACTATTCTTTGGAATGAAGTGACTATTTGGTGGAACGAAGTGACCAAAGGATGGAACGAAGTGGTACACAAGTGGGACTTTGCACATGTGAAGAATCTTTGCGGACAGGGTCGTCTGTATTTGAAACTTAATGTTTCCAAAGATGAATTACTTAACAGAGGAGACTCTGACGATGAACTGTCTAAACCAACATTCCTCCATACAGAGAGAGCCCTTGTTATTGAAGAAAATGCCGCCTCTGTTGAAAGTGACCAGAACTCGGAAGATACATGTATGGAAGACATTAAATCACTAGTACAGCATCATCTGGTTTCATAAGTAGACCAGGGCAATCACATGCACAGCCTCTCTTGTATTCTAGCAATGCTTCTCCAGGGCCATCAAGTTCATGGCAGTTCCAGTTAGAAGCCCCCCAGATGGAATCTCACGCCCTGAGCGCTCGGTTTAACTGGGACCTACAAGTCACGTGACATTGTTTTTCTTGTACTTTGGATTTTGAGTCTGCCATTTTGGCAGTATGCATGTAAAATGTAGGCTAAGAAAGCTAGATATTTGCCATTCAACACCATAAGGACAAAGACTGAACGCTATCGTAACACACTCTTTTACGCTGACCGTCACAGGATCCATAGTGAGTACTTTAGCCGTCACTTTGTCATGTTTATTATGCAGTTCGTATTCAGTTTAGGTTTTCCAGCTTCTTCTACATCACCTTGTGTATTCCTTTTAGGTATTGGAACATATTAAACTTATCGACTTGTGTTGTGTTGGGATCTGTGGATTGTTATTGCTGTGGTCAGTGCGAAACAGAATCTTTAAGGGCAATATTTCCTCACCTTTCTGAAAATGATGCCAGGAGTGCCGTTACCAATTACGGCTCTGTTGACAGAGCAGCAGATGCTCTCAGTGCAAATGATCCAATTGAAGTAGCATAAGAAGCCTCATCAGTTATTGCAGTAGAAGACAATCCCACAAGTGCATCAGACATTCTGACAGAACTGAGAAACCAAATACAGTGGTGGTGTTCTGTGCAGTACTTGTGGAGTTGTGGGTGGTGGTGGTGTTCCTTTTGGAAGGCTGCATATGCTCCGGATGGCTTGTTTCAAGGTGATCCTCGTGGTCTGTCCGTGCAGCTGAGTACTGATGGAGTAAACCCATTCAGTGGCAACAAGATATGCTACTCCATGTGGCCAATTATGCTCAGTGTTCTTAACTGGCCTAAAGTTTGTCATAATCTCTTTGAAAACGTGATGTTGGCTGGATGTATTCCGGCAAACAGAAAGGGTGAAGCTAAATCAGTTGACCCATACTTAGAAGTAGTTGTTGATGAGATAATGGCACTATCTGAAACTTTATTCTATGATGGATATAAAGATGAACAGTTTTGCTTCCATGTACACCTACACAATTATGTGTTAGACTATCTGGGCTTAAACAAAGTGTTCTGCTCTACTGGTGTTAGAGCCTTGCAAGGATGTATGTGGTGTGAGAGTATAGGTTAGTCACATACATGTAGGCAAAATAATAAATAATTTAGAATACCCTCCCACGGTGGACACTGGTTTAAGATGACTTCCCACTTTGTGCAACATGTTTCGCAAAATTTTAGCTATTCCAACTTTAGATGCATAGGTTTCCCCTTCTTATTGCCTTCTTTACAATCCTTCTCTTCAGCTTCGACGCCATGCTGGATTTTCTTGGAGGATCTCTTAGTCCAGTCTTAAATCCTAGGACACACAGGAATCCTGTCACGATTTTCATGTCTAAAAGGAATTTAGGACAGATTTTCATTCATGACGAGTTTCTTATCCAATTTTTTTTTCTTCAGCTTGGCTGGGAAAGTTAGACGGATAAATTGAGACAGGAAACTCGTCACACACCAAATTTAAATTTGACGAGTTTTCCGTTTTGTGACGAGTTTCCCGTCTGAGACAATTTTCCGTCTCTAATATGAATTCGGCTATTTTGTTGTCTCTTAAAAAAACTTTCAATTTCTACACTTGATGCAACACTAGAGACCTTTCCCAGAAGATTTAGATTTTGTGGGCATGCAGCAACTGATAAAAACCGATTGACAAGCCTGCAGTTAGTAAGCTAACTGTGACCCAAAAACTGAAAGAACGAATTAAGTGCTATCAGTAGTCAGCTAATCTTATTGTTGGGAAGTTTGAGATAATAATTTTAAAAATCTGGTCAATTTCTGTTAACACAGTTTTAAAAATTATTAATTGATAAAAAAATTAATTTAGCACGTACACGTTGTGTATTTCAGGCACCCATATTGCTGCTCTTGACAAAGTTGTGTGTCTAAACAACAGATGCTTTCTGCCATCTTCACACCCTCTGAGGAAGGTAAAGAAAACATTTCCTTCCGGGAAAGCAGAGTATCGCCCACCTCCTGAAAGTTTAACACAGGGAGAAGTTATGGTGAATAGCTTGGCTTATGAAAAAGCCAAGAATCCTACCCAGGCTGCTGGCTTTGCTAGAGCTACTGGAAACAAAGGCTGTTACTGCTTGATGCTTTTACCAGACCACAACCGCACAGAACAGGTTTACCCAGATACCATGCATTTGATCAAGAATGTAGCCAGTGAAATGGTGTAACTACTGACAGGCTACAAAGAGAGTCAGAAAGTTAGAAAAGCAGAAAAACAACTTGGTCGATTTCAATCAAGCTGGGTACAAGAAAACCAAGAAAAATCCAGTGAGGAGTCTTCAAAAAGGTATGAACACTGCATTGTCTGGTGTAAATGTAAAAATGAATGTGGACTATCATCATGCCAAATTTACTGTTGGTGCTTATACCTGAACCAATTAAAGCTGAAAGCCTCCATCCACCTACTAATAAATTAATGTACTGTTATAAAGTATGTTACTGAGAACTACATGTGTTACACACATTTCACATATTGTATTATGATTATTACATTGCAAATGGTTTTGAAGCAAGCTTCGACTTGTTACAAAATGCATGGAAATAAATTATGTCAACATGAATGTGGTTGTGACTCACTTGAATTTGGTTGCCTTCCTTCAGGTAAAAAAAGGAACGAAGAAAGAAAAACTGCCTGATGCCCCATTCTGTCTCACCAGTGATGAGCTGAAGGTTGCTGATAAAAGGGCTGGTAATGTCCACGTTCCTGTAGGATATGGGTGGAGTCCTACACCACTTTTTGCCAAATACTCATATATGAAGTCCCATGATTGGAAGCAGGTGTGTTAGTACAGTTTAATCCCTATTTCTTGTACATTAGTGCAAAGAGGTAGCAGAAATCAAGGGTCTTAGCATTGAGTTACCCTCTATTTACCTCTGGCTTTTTTAGCAGTGTCGGAAACTTTAAGCACTCGTAAGAAAGGTTCAAAACAAATTTGAATAATGGAAGCTAATTGCAAGGTATACAATGTGGCAAAAATTTGTAGGAGATTCAAGTTATCTTATTACAGTGTCACATTTTGAATTGAATCCAAGGAATGTCAAATTCCCTCTATGAGATGGGCATGCAGGGAATCATGTTACACAATATTCATCAAAACAAATTTCCAGTCCAAGAAGATGAATACTAACTATAATTCCCAGCAGAGATGTCTCAGAGATGGAATTGGTCATTGGGGGAAACCGTTGTTGCTTCTAGTTTACTTTGAGTTTTCAGGAGGCTCATTAAACAGCTGGTTCTTCATTTGTGAATTGGCAGTTGGAAAAAGCATCTACAAGGGTCAAACAATTTTTATTTTTCCTTTTAGTTCGTAACTGATGGAATGCTGAAGTTCTGTTTTCGAAAGCCACTATTGGGAAAGAGTCAGAGAGTTACCCTGTTCAAACTTTTTGACCTATTGTCAGCACTTTGTGATGACATCCAGGAGAAGGCAAGAGTTTTAGAGTTACAAGAGGAAGCCAATGTTGTATTGTCTTTGATTGAACGAGACTTTCCAATAAGTGTTCAGGTATTGTAAATTGTTAACTTTTCCCGGGGTAACATATTAAGGGATCGCAAGACCACCGGCTCAGTATATATCATACTTAATGTACAATGTAGTTCTCTCAAGGGTCATGTTT
>OZ026602.1:33379074-33406574 GCA_964020085.1 Micromussa lordhowensis | reverse complement strand
ATGTGGTTGTGGGTAATGCTTTGGGGTTGCGGTTGAAGTTTTGCAAAAAAAAATGAGGTCTGCAGGCTAGGCCTACGGCTTGAAATTTTCCCACTTTTAAAAGCCTTATGAGACACTCTACATGTAAGTGAATTTTGTGCCATGTGAAAAAGTCAGGTGCCAGTGAGTCAAAGATTGTTAATGCTATCTGTTCACTATTCAAGGGATCGCGCAGTTTGTTTTGTGAATACCTGTCCACTGCATATTGATTTATCTATATGGTGGATTGCATTTTCCACCCTTTCAACAACTGGGTTGTTTTTGCTGACACTGTTGGTACAAGAATATTTTTCAGAAATACTATTATTCAAGGCCAATTTTTATAATAGTGATTGAGTGTGATGTTAAATTACTATTGTTATCATGTTTCACCTCAATTTAGACTATAAGTATGCACATGGTACGCCATATTGCCAGAGGAATTGCTTCACATGGTCCTGTACACAGTTGGTGGATGTATGTTTATGAGAGGATGAACAGCTGGATATGTCGAAGAGTGACCAACAGACGTCACCCCAAAGCCAATGTTATGGAGACTTACAGAGTAAGTGGGAATAAGTTACAGTCTTTCCCGTAAAACCGTGAACACCAGATAAATTTTCTGGAATGTTTATTGTTTCGCGACCAATCAGATGCGAGATGAAACCGCAACAGGTAACCACCAAACCCCAGCATGGAGTAGTCATGACTTGACAAGAAACAACGAGCTGGCTGTTTCTTCCTTGACAAATCTTCATGTTTACCGTTATCAAATGCTGAACGTGTTTTTTTTAGCTTATGTATCAAAATAGTAGATATGACTGACATTTTACAGAAAAGTGATGTTGAGTCGAGCACACAGGATCAGACACAACAAGACAGCACGTCTGAGGGCAAAAAAAAAAATGAGCTAATCACAAGCGATGCTGAACAGCATTTGTTTCCTGTGCTGTTCAATAGGTCATACTTATATGAATCGAATATTACAAAATCTAGGTTGATAAGTTTCATTTCCTCTAAATTTAAAAGTTAAAGTACTACAATGTTTTTCAGCACCATTTGTTGCTACTGAAAATCTTTCCTCTTTCTTCCCATATATCCCTCTCTGTAAAAAGTCATATTTAAAATTGAGGAAGAGGTGGCTGCTTATGGTCAGGTGAGTGAAAATCATGTAATGTATTATTTTTCCTTTGTAGATCTTTGACTGGTGCCAATTTATGCAAGTAACAGGGAAGCTTCCAACCAGCAACCCTGAGCAATCCAGCAGCAAGAAAGCAGAACCACAGCAAGACTTCCAGGAATCCTGTCACAGGAGAATGCATGATCCTATCACTGGTAAAACCCTAACTTGGGTCACAACTGGAAAAGAAAACAAAGGAATGTTGTCGTCGATTGTTGCTGTCGAAAATGTCTCGTATGCAAAATTTGGGAAGATTCTTAAGTTTACTTGTCAAAAAATGGAGGACAAGGTTGTAGAGTCTGCTTGTGTCAATGTTTTTCTCAGCTGGATGAAGATGAGGAGAGTAATCTCTGGTGGGTCAGCACGGGCAGTTTCACTGAACAATTGGTGCCATTGTGTTACATCTCCAAGCCACTCGTAACAGCAAAGGATGATGATGATATAAACAAATTGTGGATTTTGAATTATAGAAGTAGATTAATGTACATGTAGACTGTAACATGTTAGCAAGCAATCACTTCGTGAGGTTTACTTTTGCAAACTTCATCCTTGGGATATTAATCTGTGCAATGTCACTTCAGCAAGGGTTAGCATTGTAATACCTTCTGCAACTCGGACTTGAGAAAATTTTTTATCCATTAGTACACACTACCCTTACCAGCTTATGGAGGAATCTCTCAAAAACAGTGCAATTTATAAAAAAAATAAGCAAATAACTTGTTAGTTCATACAAGTGATGAAGCTATCCCATTGGAACTTATGAGTCTTATGTACATTTAGCTTCTCACCCACAAACAATTTTATTTCCTAGAAATTATTTTGTCTCTCAAGGAAACCTAATTTATTTGGATGGTTATAAATTAACCTCATGTTAATTATGATACAAATAAATTTACAAGGTAATTCACACCTTTTTTGTCTGTTTATGTGTATATCACAGGAAGTTTCATAGATTCTTACACCCAAAAGTTGTCAAAGCATCTCTGAATTTCACAAATTTTGTTTCACATGGTGGTTCACAGGGTATTACACATAACTTTAAGCCCTATAATTTGAAGTTCAAACATTAAATGTTATCATAGGGTATTTCACATGCCATTATGTCCATAACAGCATCTCATGGTCAAACATTTTTTCACAGGGTATTTCACAGGGTATTTCACAGGCATTTATGACCATAACAGCCTCTATGAAGTCTACACATGTTTTCACAGGGTGGCATGCTGCTTCTTACAGTAAACAGATGTTTCACAGGCTATTTCACATGTTTTATCCAACTCCAATATAATTCTAAAATCATTTCAAAAATTTCACATATTTTTTCACAGGGATGAATTTTGCTTAATAAATTTGCTAAAATCAGTTTGTGCTTCACAGGATATTTCACAGGGTGTTTCACATCCTAAAAAAATTCACATGGTTTTCACATGGACTTCACACACTTTTCACGGGGTTGCTTTACTTCTAGGAGGGTTGTTTTACTTCTATGATTTTTTTTGCTTTTATGATGAACTTTATTTCACTATTATTATTATTGTTATTGTTATTATTATCATTATATATCAAAGCTGTCTGCATTTTCGCTTAGGTCTTATCCCTGTTTTATTTTTATTTGTTAGTATCACATTATTTTTTAAAAAATAATATATGGATTCCTGATGCCTAGAAAGTACAAGGACGTACTTCTGTTTATGCAATAGTTACCTTACTTAACTAACTTTTAATCTTGTTTTGACAGGATTCCAATAAGTTGGATGTTATAAAACTCTCACTCTGAAGATGATTGCAAGATCGAAAATGTTTAGTCAAACATTTTAACAGTTTTTACCTTTTACTATTTTATAATTTTACCGGCGAAATGCACATACATATAAGTTGGATGTTGTTCAATCACTAATAATGTACAGTGTTGATACAAAGAAGAAGGTCTTGCTGGATCAAATGAGAAAAGGCCCCATGGTGCTTGATGTGCTATCCCAAATTCAGAAACACCCTGAATTGTTTGAGCATCTGTTTGTGGACAAAGTAGACCACATAACACCAGAGTATGTATTGGAGCTGTTGGATCTAAGAGATGAAAATGATAGCATTCCTGTCAAGAGATGTTGTCAGATGCTATCAGCATTCATTAAAAACTCTGGGAAGACTGATTTAAGTGACTTCCTGCGGTTTGTTACTGGTAGTCCAACTGTAACAGGTACCATGGTGTATTAAAGTGTCATGTACAGACACTGATTCATTTTATGCATCAACTTGTCTTATGGAGTTGAAAGTACCGCTCCAATTCTCTACCTACAAAGAGTTTGAGTCAACCCTTAGGATGGTTATTAAAGGCAAGTCATTCACCATGGCCTAACTGAACACGGAATGCATTACATGTATTACTTCTAAAGGTACTTTATATTCACAAATGCACTTCAGTTTCTTGAGACAATGTGTTATGAGAGTAGCCTTATGACCTGAGAGGTATGTCTTTTGTTCAGTTAAGGAGTAATTTTCGCTCTTCTGTCGCCTCTAATGGAAGTATCTTGACAATGTTTGTTTTTCATTAGGAATGGAAAGGGTTTCAGGAATTTTAAGTAAAATGTTTCAGGTTTGATTCGCCAAGTTGCATTTTCTTGAAATGATCATAACATTTAGCTATGACTGTTTTGAAAGTCAGAATGTGTCTTCCAGAAATGGTTTTAAGTTGGTGGGTTGGCAATGCAGGTACACAATTAAAGAGATGTGGTTGATCTCACATACAGTGCCGAGCTATTACTGTAGGTCATAGCTATTGCAAGGCAGTGGATCATTTAGCAACTTACGTTATATGCAGGTCACCTCATTGTACTTGCACATTGCATCCATGTAAAATGATGTATATATTGAGACTCCACAAAAGACTGTTAGTTCTGTACTTTTTCCATTTCCGTCTATTAGAATGTTAGAGTAAATGTATTAAGTATGCACAAAGGGTTGTGTCTGCTTTTGCATAGTAGTGATTTTATTATCATCACTTGAAAGTTGCTCTACCTTGTGTAGCTATAACCAAGGCATTTAGTTGAAGTTTTGCACATTGGCAAGGATATGTTTTGCCTGTCTAAGCGAAGTGGTGATAATAGTACCACTTAAAAGTTCATGTTTAGTGTTAAGGTTCACATTAATTTTATTGTGTTGTGCTACCGTTTAAGGTTATTGCATTGTCAAGGGCCATTTGTTACAGTTCTGTAGATCATACTGTAGGTATCTAACAATATTTGTTGCTGTTACTACTCCATTGCAGTTCTGACTTTGCCAAAGACTTAACGGCTACAATCCCATGATTGATCTTTTTATTGGTCCATAAAACTTAGGAAATGATGTTTACTGCAGAAAAGGTCTTAATTGTTCTAAATACAGTTGTTTTTCATTATGTTGGTTTGGATGGACAGCTAAGTATTTCATTCCATGAAAACATTCTCACCAACAAAGAAGTGGCAGCCATTAGAAAAAAGCTATTGTATATCAGTTTAACACAACTGTGCAGAAAGGTACAGAAGCTATTGTATGATGTACAATGCTAAAACAAGTCACAGTTCATGTTTTATGAGAAGTTCCATTCACATAATTCTATCAGAACTAAAGAATACAAAACCGTTGCCCTATTTAAGCCTTGATGTCAAAATGTGTTATTCTCCTTGTTCCTCCTGTCATTTCTTAGAATACTTACAGAGAGAATTCCTTTTAAATGCCAAGACATTTCACCTGCGGTGATTATCATCTGGTGATCAATATTTTAATGACCTTTCTTTGTTATCAAAGATAATTAAGGATAGTTAAGATACTGGTCTCTGAAAGGGCTTATGAGGAAGACTTGCAAAGGTTAACATTACTCTTGTTTGTTTTGCTTGTTTGTTTTGTTATGCTTTATTTTGAAACAGTGTGCTCCCTTATGCACGACATATCTACCAATTCTGCGCCTCAGAATATCTGTGATCTTTTTACTTGTTCATCTGACCTTCATACATATAACACTAGTTTTTCTGATGCTGGTAATTTATATATTAATAAATCAAGACTGAGAATTCAGCTTAATTCATTTTCCATTTTCGGAGCTAAATTATGGAATTGCCTGAAACCTGACCTGCGTAAACAACCTATCAAAAATAAAATTCATCAATTTTTACTTGCGGTACTTGATGTCTCTACGCTAATGTTAAAAATAACTAATTATCATTAATCAAACTCTAATAGCCATTATTATTAATTTCTTTAGTTCTATGACTTATTATAGGTTCTTTCTCATCTCATGTAAATCCTAGCTATTTGTGAATATAAGTGTATACCTATTTATTCTATTTATTTATTTAACTGATTTTAATAATGATATATCTATATATATATGTATTTTTTTCTGCATTTTACTATGTAATGTATTTGTAATGTAGTGTACTTGTAATGTATCTTATTGTAAGTTACACAGCCCACCTCGATTAGCGATGCTATATGCGGGTTGTGTAAATTTAAAAATCTGTTAAATTTGAATTTTAATAAAAAATAATGATGACGATGATAATTTCTAAAAGCTATGATAGTGTATTCTCTTAATTTTTAAAATAGAACCGACTCAGGCTGTGCTTTTGCCTTGTGTTGTTTAGGAAAATATCCCTGCCCCTCGCACAGAAGATTTTGTTATTAGGACTAGCATCCACCCTTCTGAAAATGGCCATTTAACTCCATAATTTTCTTCCCAATGTTTGGCCTTGGACTCACTTTTCCCCCCTTGGAATTGTCATTGACCTTTACATCTGTGTGGGGGTATTAGCTTTTCTATAGCAACACCATTTTATTATTACTAAGTATTTCAGTAAGCTTTAAGTTCAGTTTCAGTTGTGTTGGCAATGCACTCATATCATTAAATCTGCACAATGATTTAGATTGTTTCTACCAGAGTCTAAAGTCTAGACAATATGCGATGTCAGAACTTCAAGAACTTGTATATACAAATCAATTCCAAAGCTGCTTGACTCTGCCAACGATTAATAACACGTAATAATTGTTCTCCTAAATCCTCTGGTAATTCAATGTCAACACCATTAGCAACTACTGTTGACAGCCCATCGTCACCATCACCACTATCGCTTGTGGATCATATCCAAATCATTCCAAGTCATCAGTACTTTCCATAATTTCCACCACGTCAGCTACTGCTGGAAGTTGGCAATTTCTTAAATCAATCATTCCATTGATCCAGATTTGCTCAGGTGTCCAGTTGTGTTCAGTTTGAATTGGGTGAAGGTTCCAAGCTTCTACAAAACTCTCTAGAGCCCTGTTGATTCAAGAGAGGAAGGTAAAGTGAAAAGCAAACAAATGAAGTGTGTTACTTCTCTCTAAGATACCAGCCTCTTCCATGGATTGAAATGTGTAATAGAATATATGTGAAACAACACGAAAGACATCTCTCCAGTCTTTCGATTTGCTGATTTTGCATTGATGTCCCCACAAGATAGCTCCCTCGATTAGGCCCTCTTCTTTCTTCCATGAAACCTGACGATCTTAGGTGCAAAAGAACTTCCTCCGATATTACATACCTAGGTCGCCCGACGCTTCCAGATCTTGAGACCTCAGGGCTGGTCACACAATACAGTGCAAGGTTTGTCCAGTTACGGTCGTGTCGTAGCCATTGTCGATGCAATAGAAGTATATTTCCCAGTATTTCATTCAGTACTGCACTATTGATACTAACAAAAGGAAGAGCTTTCTGGAGAGCTAGTATAAGATACTCTAGCTTTATTTGGATGTTCTCTCTCACTCCTACTTCCCCAGTGTCCCATTCACGTTCGCACTCTTCTAGGAGATCAAGGGCTGCAGAAAAAAGATCTCGCCAGTGTAACAAGTCCATTTCACCTGGACTGGGCCTTCCTTTGTCCGTCATTTTGCATTCAGAAAAGAGCGGGAGGTGGGACCTAAATGATGCGCGAAGAGGGTGCACAGAAAATGTTGAATAAATATTGCACCTTGTTGAACCAATATTTCGATGGTGAATGTGAATGAATATAAGCTGATGAATGTGAATGAATACATCCCGTAAAATGTGAGTGAATATTTTTGTGAATAAGATATATGTCGTTAAATGCGAATAAATATATTTCTTGAATAAAAACGTAGTTGTTAAATGTGAATAAATATCTTTGTGAATAATAAAAATAGCATTGAATGTGAATGAATATAAACTTTGTGAATTTTGCACCATTTCGCCAACCATAACTCTCTGCCGTCACGTTTGCCGTTGGCGGTTCACGTTTTAACTGCGGGAACCTCTATGGTGGCCGAGGACTGCCACCGAATTTTCAGTGCATTTTTTTTCTTTTTTATTAAGTAAAGTAAATGGAAAACAAAATGAAAATAACATTAAAATAAAATACAATAAAATGTAAAACAAACTGCAAGTAAAATGTAAATCAAATACAAATGCAATTAAATTGATTTAAATAATTCATGCAAAACTTAGCCAAATAAAAGTAATTTATGCATTATGCCGAAATCAAAATGGCGGAAAGTATGTCCACTCCGACGAAGATTTCTCCTTAAAATCCAGTTTGCAGACTCTGTGGTGATTCTCATGAGCGTTGTTATATGCTTCGAATATTCATCAAAGTTGGTTCGTCAAATGATCTGTGTGCCAAAGTTCATAAAACCTGTGGCATAAAAATTTTGGAGGACGACACTAGGTCAAAGATATTATGTAGGGGTTGTGTTTCATTCGTAAACAAGATGAAACAGTTTATTCAGAGAGCCCAATCCATAGAGATCAAAGCTCAAAATATGCTGTAAAGCGATGCGTTCATCTTTCACCTTCCTCACTTTAGCCGTCGAAGCATTTATCAACAATTATATGCCATCCGAAAGCTCTATGCACGTAGATGAGCCGTCGAAGCCAATCACACCAACAAGAAAGCAGCTTTCCTTCTTAACTCAACAAGCTGTAAACCTTTTAACGCCTGAATAAACAGGAGATAACTGCTCAGCCCCTTCTGCGGATCAGCGGAAGCAAAATACTTCGAGGTCTGCAGAACAGTCGTCTTTCTCAACACAGCAATACGCTACCGGCGTGACCGTGGTGCCAATGTCTAAATCAAAAGGACACGATTGTACAATCACTTCTGTAGATCAGCTGTCGACGACTTCAAGTTCTGTAGAGCAGCCTTCATTTCCAACTCAGCAAGCTGCAACTGTTCTAAGGCCTAAATCAACAGGAGACACTGACTGTACATAATTATTTGAAGCTCAGTTGTTATTGACTGAAAGACAGCAGAAAATGGTTGTACAAGCTGTCAGCCACAAGGATGCAACTGTATTGGTGGCTGTCATGAAAGAGTTGAAGAAAACCATAAGGAAGGAGTTAAAACATCCTGTGCAAAGCTGTGCAAGCGTTCGCAAGGTTCCGTTTTATATGGAAATGATTATGATAGCATGAAAGACTTTGATTTCAACAAAGTTTGGCTTGAATTGAAGACGAACCTCCCTTTTTTGTGGAGCTTATGAACGCAGTGTCTGGCAAGGAGAACTCAGTCGCAGAAACAAAGCTTGAAGTTCAGGTGAAGTACAGTTTTTTGTACTTGATCCTTATGAATGAGAGGTGGCATGAACTTAATCTAGTGAAACGTGTGAATACAATTCTCATAATTGAAGGTGGATGTACCAAAAAGGTCAGTAATATAATGTATAAGCTGATGATATATAAAAAAAATCATTGTTTTCCTTTATTATGTCCCTTACTACCACTGTGGCAGCATTATCAATTCATACATTGAATACAATCTGTTGTTGATCCTCTTTTCATACAATTAGCTTGACAGAACTTTTGTTATTGTTTGGTAGTTTGGTGTCATTAGTTAGGCTGTGATTGAGATTCTATTTGAAGAATGCATTAAAAAACATATAATGTATAGGATATTTACACACCAGTGTGAAGATATGAATTTTATTTTTGGATGGTAACGCAATGTTTTACATACAAGTGCAGTGAGTGAGAATATTATTGTTTTTGACACACCATGCAATCAATGTTTGCAAAAACAACCATGAAAGTCAAAAATATTTTCACTAGTGAGGAGGTATGTACAATATGCCACTTGATCCTGGATTTAGTTTCATATGTGTTATATTTTCCAGTAGAACACTCATGTCTATTTCATAATAAGTGATCTTTGCAATGAATTGAAAATAGGAGATCATTATTTAATCTGAATTTTACACTTTTATTTCTGCTCCCTTTGTATTAGCTTCAAGAATGACTGAATAAACTTGGTGTGTGCCTGTCAACTGGGAGAAGGGATACCCTGCTAAAGCTCTTAGGAGGTAACTTTTCAGATGTCGTAGTGCAGCAAGTAAAGAAAGGAAGTGTGTTCCGAGGCACTGGTGACAACTGGGATCTGAAAATTTTGAAGGGACATATGAGAAAGGAAATCCAGAATGATGATCTGCACTTGTTTGCAAGCAACCTGATTGAAAACAGAATCAACTTCAATCACTTGCCCAATGACAGCCCTAAAGGGAACATTAAAGATTTCCCTCGACATAATTTCTCTTTAAATGCAACTGAATGGAAAAGATATGCAGAATGTGCCAAAATCATTGTTGGGCGAATTGTTCTTGAGTTCTTTCCCAAATTTAAGTTCTTGAAAGCTGTTATCCCTGACCACATCTCTCATGAGTACAACCAACAAATGTCAGAGAAGTCCACCATAGTAGGCCTGCCAATCATCAATGCAAATGAAGCAAAGTATGATGATTGTGTCAACATTTTAAGAACTTATGAAAAGTGGATTGCTGAAATATATTTTCAAGGAGGGTTGTTAGATGAAATGCCACACACAGATAATCCACCAATTCCTGAAGGACCTGCAGCACCTGGGCAGACAAATGCACATCAACAAGACACCCATGGTGACCCAATGAGGGATATGAAGATTGCATTTGCAGGTGATCAGCTAACTCGTGTGAGATTTGCAGGTGCCAAAGATTTACTGTCTGGTTTGCACACAGCAAGTGATCGTTTTAAACATTGCTCACCTTTTATACCGGTGATGTGGCATACCAAAGCATCCCTTTTACAGTATTCATACTCATTCCTTCACAAAGCAGAGTTTGTCAATCAAGTTGGAACCTTAAAGTACTTCAGGGAGAAATACAATAGGAGGAATGCTACCCCTTCCAAAGTTCTTGACTCCTATGAAGGAAGCGAAGAGTTGTTCCTCAGTGTGGGGAAAGCTTACATTGTAACTGCTGCCCTGAACGTTTTTGGGATGTCAGACCTTGAGAAGAGGCCCTCATTACATAAATTCCCAGAAAACATTGCACATGAGACCTTAGAAAACAAGAAGAAGTTCTTTGGTGATGCTTTTGGCAAGTTCATTGACAAGTTCCTTTTACAGAAAGTAGATGTCAATGACTGCTGCAATGATGATTATGTCAAGAATTATGCCCTTTGTTTTATTTTCTTGGCTATTCTTGTCATGCAAATGAAGGACACTGCAGCGGAGGGAAATGGCAGCAGAAATCTCATCAATCAAAAACTGTTGCTGACAGTTTTCAAGTCAATGGGGGCTTAAAGCAAGTATGCTATTGAAATGTTTGTGAGTATAGCCCAAATTGAGTGCCTATTAACTCCACGCCTGGCTGAAAAGTTCAAATGGGGATTTTTTGTCAATTGGAGGGGTGGTGCTGGAAGGAATATTGAGGATGACCTGGCCCAAGAAATTTCAAACCGCTGCAGTAAAAGCATTGTCCAGAGGCAGGGGCCAAACAAAACCCTGAACTCCATTAGCAAGGTCTGCAAAGCAACTACTGGCATCCATCAGATTGTAGAGGAATTTGACTCTTCTGTAGGGATCCACAAGACATCTGTGCAACATACAACACGTGACTCCCTTAAAGATGAGAAAGAAATGGTGTCTGACCTATTGCAATTGAATCATTTCAATCATATGCCAGCAAGATTTCATGACAGCTTCCCTGACATTAAAAGGTCTGCTCTAAGGTATTTGAACATTAACCAAACACTTGACTTACTCTCTTAAAATGCAGTATTGATTACCTAGGCCCTAAGTGAACTTAAAATACACTAACGATTAACTAGGCCCTAAGTGATCTTCATTTAAGTGTAAGTCAAAGTTCACAGCATTTACAATTTAAGATATTTTGATGTTCTAATCATCATCAGGGTTCATTTCAGTACTACACATAGTATTGAGCAAAGATATAAGCAAAAACAACAAATGTAAACAAACTGATCAATGTCATGGTAACAACACAATTTATTAATTATGGGTTAGAGACTGTTGTGAATGTTTTGTTTTCAAATACACGCACGCGCTTACTGTACAATGAACGAGAAATTTTCAGTTCATTGTACAGTAAGCAAGTGCGTGTATTTGAAAACAAAACACGAACTAACAGTCTCTAACCCTTTTAATATTCAATCTGAGTTCACTGCTGGCGAAAGACTTACAGTGGCTTCCCGCACGACTTAAGCCAAGAAAAACAAATGAAAACAAGAACATTCAATGTCAAGAATATTTAATTTAATGAATATGAATGAATATTTTAGGTACATGTACATAACGTGTATTCTAGTTAATAGCTAAGAAAAGCCGAAAGTACACTTAAAACAGAATTCTCAGTGAGCATAAATTGTATAAACAAGCCAATGTCAATGATAAATCATCACTTTTATTTGTCGTGTTATAAGTGAAAGCGAAATTACAATTTTCAAACCTGGCGTTCCCAAATGCGACAAATTTGGGCGAATTGGTGTTGGTGAACATGTTGTTTTGGCAGGAAGCACTATTTCTGTTATCTACTTGTTGTGGGGATTTTGTAATCAACGCCGTCGAGGATGCAACTGGGGTCGCCAAAATTTCAGAGCACTGTTTCTGTTGTTGTAGCGTTTGCCTTTCACAATAAACTTTCACACTCCCCTCATTTCTATGACCCGATACTTGCATAATTCTGTGCACAGGAATTCCCGCTCTATCAAGCAATGTCACAGACGTCGCTCTAATACAATGATTTGTATATGTTTGGCTTAATTTTGCAGCAAAAGATATTTCTTTCATCATATTTCCTAAACTGTTTACGCTGAGCGGTACTCTGTCAAACCATATTTCATCGTTCAAAGAAAACTTTCTTTTGGGCCTCTGAAATAACGCCTCTTCGCCGGGATTTAAAACCTGGATTAACTTTTTCAATAAATAAACTGGGCAGTTAGTTTCTCCCGTTGCAAACATCTTTGGATCCGCTTCATCAGCTCTGTCGCCAAGCCCACCAGGATGGTTTTTTGTTTTCTCGTCTTCAGCCATTTCAATGAACTCAACTCCACTCGCGTCTTTTTTAAACACAAAACTATTCCTTGTCAGTTTTCGTTGATTTTCTCTTCCTCGTCTGCAGAAATATAAATTCACATTAAACCAATTGACATGGAGAAGGGCAAGAGGCGAGTTGTCACCAAAAACGCCACTATCGTAGCATTTTTGTATGTCTTCGGGTTGAATACTACTGTGATGTTTGACTTTAGACGCGCCAGATTCCTTGATTTTCTTGAGCTTAGCGTTTAGTGATTTGTTTGCAGTCTTGAAAACGGGATCGGCAATGATCGAAAAAGTCTTTCCGACTTTATCGGACGTCAAGTAGCGGTTTAATCCAGCCCTTATAGCCACATGAGTCGACCGGCTGTAGTCCTTCCCTCCTTCTTGCTTTAGTTCTTGATAGAACTTACTTAGTCCCTCTTCAAGTATTTCTTTAGTTAGGCTCTCCAAATTTTCTCTTGGGTATCTGAGCTGCAACCATTCTAATTTAAAAGGAGAAAACATTAATTTAAAACTCATTTTCCTTCAACATTTACTACCAATAACAAACATTTTTGACAAAGCTACACACACTTCGACAATAAATTTAACTTACGAAAGAGAGCGAGAGTTGCCGATAAAACTTGCAAAGAGCTTAATTTTGCTCAACTCACCATTGAAAATAGACACACTCCAAGTGGTTTGCCTTTTTGTGTTTTCCGGGATGGTAGCGTCAATTATTTCAGTAATTTTTTCCTTCTCAACCTCGGAAAATCTTGAACTTGAAGCCATGTACGTTTGAACTTGAAGAACACTGCACAGTTTTTATGCGTTATTGTAATAACGCACTCTGTCACTTTGATGTCGCTTGGTAATGGGAACTCACATGATCAATTTTAACCAATGACGCGTGCGGATTTTAGACAGTGAACGAAGATTGAATATTAAACACCAATAGTGTATTTTGAGAGAGTAAATCAAAGTTCCCAGTATTTAAAATTTGTGATGGTGTCCAGATCATCATCAGAGTTCATTTCAGTTCTACACATGAGGAGGCTAGTGGAAAGAGGGGATAAGTGACGATTTTGGGTTATTTTTAATTTTTTGCTCCAAATAAGCTGAATTTATAAGCATTTATTTCAGTTGAAAAACATTGCTCGGTATTTTTTTCACTGCGTTTCTCTTTGTTTTCGAGAAATAACGTTTGCAAATAACAATAATAATAATAGCAAACAAGGCATGCAGGTTGCCTTTAGGAGTTTATTTGTTGAACAGGAAACAGGCAGACTGTTTATAGTGTATGAAGTCAAAATCAAATCCTACAGCATTTAGAGCGAAAGTCTGGGAACAGGTTGTTTACATCGGTTATTGTGACGTGAAACACAACACGTGAATCGATCGAGCGTCAAACGAAATACCATTGAAGAAAAAAGAGCATCTGATGCTTGATTTAGGTGGAATGGACCGGGCCTGCTGTTTTTGTGATGCATCACACGTTACAATCTTTCGTAAGCGGTCACATGATATCTCAGAGCGTCCAAGTTGAGCTGTTTCCAATCTTTCCCTTCTTCACATTATATGCTTTTTTAAATATCTGTTGTAAATATCGGTTTCTATCGGTTTCTGTTTGGAATATCCATTTCTGTTGTAAATATCGTTCTCGTTTTTTATTTGATGTACATATCAATTAGTTAAAAAATGTCTAGAGGCCGAGTTCGTAAGCGATTTTGCAGAGAAAGCTTCGTAGATGAAATCCAACAGGTAGTTCAGAGCTCACTATCTATCGAGAAAACAGTTTCTGAAGCATTCCGGCATCTATCTTCCACGCAGCTGACCATTGATGTTATCAGAAGTTTGCCAACTAAGGTCTTGTCTGTTCTTGTGTCTTTGAAATACGAACAACACGTGGTTTCGTTTGTCACCTCCTCTCTGGCTGAGCTGTCCGTGCTTCCAACGTCTCTTCGTGCCGTAACAGTGGCAAAAGTCTCAGGGCTTTCTGTTAACGAGGTTTGTTACCTTTGCATTTGATTTATTATTTTTTAATGCTAATGGTATAAGCATAAAGTTGTGTCTCGAACTAACAGAAATCCCTAATCCCTTTTATTTACGGTATTCATCTAGGCCTCTGTCCTTTGCGAAGCGTGTTCCATGATTGAGGAGGCTAGCTCGTCACACAGTTATCGGAACAAGGTCATCGTTTCATCAATCAGCTTCCCTGTACTGTTGTCTCCACCAGTTGGTATCTGTTTAGTGTGCAGCCACACTTTGACAGAGCACAATAGGGCCTGTGATGTTGTCATTTACGGTCTTCTTGGAAAGGCGTCGGGCCTCAAGTTCTCACTGCGTTGTGATCAATGCAAAATTAATTACAACTATGATCAATATGGCAATAAAACGAGAGGCTGGTGCTTGTACGAAGGTATCAGACCTTTAGTGGAGGCCAGCGATGTCTGCTTCGTGGAGTGGAAGCTTCTTGACCTTCAGTGCGCTTTAGCGTGAGTGCTACAAGCTTATTTTTTTATAACGATCAATCTCTTTTGTATTTGGAGAGAAATTTTACAAAAAGAAAAGTCCATTTAGTTAATTGATTCATATTGTCAATCGACGGTGAAAATATGTATGTTAAGTGTGTTTGCTTCTTGATTCAAACTGATAGTAAGGCAGCTAAGCAGGGTGCCCCGGCTAACCAGGCTAGGTGGGTTTACAACTCACCTAAGCGGGGTAGTAAGCGCAAAAGTTTTGGCAGCAAGTTCATTTTTCCGCCAGCCGGTTTTCAGGGCTATCATTTTGCACTCTAGTAGTTGATCGAAGTCATCAGAGGCAGTTAACTTAAAGCGAAGTGGTGACGACGAAACACTAATTATTGCTCAGGATGGTAATTTCACACCGCTAGTGTTTTTTGGGGTTTTCCAACCTCGGCTAGCCAGGTAACCCATTAGGAACCGTTTACATGGCAAAAACATGGTCTGGGTACCCCTGGAAGGTGGGTTGCCCTGTTCAGCATGTAAATGGTTCAATACATTTTGTAAAGAAATGTATGAAAAGGTGGCTCTACTAGGGTAGCTCAGTTAGCTGGGTAACTAGGTTAGCCTGGGCCTCTTTAAATGGAGGCAAAGTGCCTCCATTTAAAGAGGCCCTCTGTCTATGTCTGTAAGTTAGTTAGCATTAAATATTCACAGTAAATTGTCGTTGTAAGCAACTGAAGTCTTCAGGTCATCTTTTCTTATTGTTGGCATTTTTTTCCTTAATATTCTAGAAACCACAGCTGGGTTAGTTTTTCTGGTTTTTCTACTGCGTACAATGAAGTGTTTGAGTTGCCCTCAGGAGATGGAGGTACAGCTGCACATGTATTTTGACTGTGATCATAATTTGTTAACATCGAGTCAATTTTTTTCTTTTTTGAAGTTTACATCAAAACTGATTTTCTTTTAGACGTGGGTTGTGTGTTCCAGGAAATATCCGTATTCATCCCCCTGAGGGTTATTTGATTTGATCCCCTCCTCTCTTCTGGTACTGATGAATTGGAAATATTTTAGAATATGGAGAAAAACAGTGTGCTTCGGCATTCTGGAATGGTGAGCTTGAATCTGAGGCGAGAGAGCTTGGAAACCTTGACTTCTTTGGCCTGATGAAGAAAAATAATGATCGTGAGAAAGTCATGGAGGAAGTGGATAAGATCCGTGCAAAGTCCATCTACAGCCATTCACCAGATGATTGTTCTGATGCTTGTAAGACACGGCGGTAAGAAATTGATTTCTTTTTCTCTTGTTAGTGCAGCTCATAAAATTAAATAAATTGTTTAGTTTAATTTTTTTTTTCTAACATTAACAATGTAGGCCATTAAACAGCTAACAGTTAAATTTTCACTGTAACAGTTTACTACATTATACCCACACATAACTCGCCTCCCTCTCCCCTTTTTAACAATTGCTCTGGCTCTAAAAACACGTATGGCAGATCGGTTCGATGAGCTGTCGGAGAGCGATTTAAATATGAAAACAAAGCTGGTGATGGGATGATAAAAGACACTATTGATCTTTGATTAGCCCAAATTTCAGGAATTTCTCTTAAATACTTTCCAATGTAGAATTGTTGGCGTGAAGTCAGATTGGATCTCCGGGAATGGGGGTGTAATGGTTGTTCTATTTTGTAAAAAGTTTCCGCAATTGTAGGAAATGTTTCTTTTCATAAGGGAAATGAATGAACCTGTGATGGTAAATCAAGCAAAGCTTTTCCCAAGTAATTATACCAATGGAGTTGTGCATCTCTTTATAGCCTTACTACAAAGTATTGCTCATATATGTTAAAATTAATCTATATTTTTGGTCATGTCCTTACCGTAAACAACCGTTGCTATGGCCGTTGCTAGGTACAAAAACTTACACCACTCTGTACTTTCCTTAAATTTAGCACTTACCTAGAGGTAAATTCAGTAAGATCGATTCAAAATACTTTTTACAAGTGTTCAAGGGCTTTAAATCTTTTATTTTTAAAAAATTGCATTTTTTCTTGACGTCTTCATTTTTTGGACTATTAAGCCACCTTAAAAAGGTACTGGTGTAATGAAACTGATGATGAAAGTTTGCCTGTGTTTGCACAAGTTCTCTGAACTTTGAAAGTTATTTTCTCACGTTCACATGGGAAATTGTTTTTGGTGTTGTTGTTTCAGGCAGTTATGTATGTATTTAGCTTTAAGAAAATGTAAAATGACTGTAGAATACTTAAAATTATTCTGGTACCAGATTTTTTTGTCCACTAGAACCTGAAATTGCTGGATTTTCTATCCTATGGTATTACAATAAGAATGGTTAAGTGCACTTGGCTTGAGTAAAGCGACGACAGTTTAACATACACCTTAGAAGAAGTATCTTTGAATCAAACTCTACAAAGTGTATCTTGGTTAGAGTCCCAACTCAGACAACATCAGACTGTATCCTCACTTTGGCTCAAGAGGATGATAACCGACTGTGTCGCATTGCCAGTGGAGACAAATTTGTGAATGGAAGTTACGATGGTCAAGTAAGGGAGACTGGTGTGAGCTCAACGGGACGCAGAACAACGAGGTATATCTTATGGTAAGACCATCACCCGGCTGCTACCAGACATGTGAAACGTTTTTCTAACGTACTGTGAACACTGCCGTGAACTTTTGATTTGATTCCTAAGTATCTTGTGCCTGTTATGAAAGATTGGTCGACGTTTTGATCAAATCCTGTTGACAATAATCGTAAATTATTGTTAATAAAAGCACATTACCTACAGCTGTGTACAAGGTCTTGGTACAATCCCAAGTTATCAGATACAAAGGACACTTAAAATGGATGTGCCGAATGCCGTTGAAACTGGCGTACTGAAAAGAACGTTTTAGGACTATGACGCGGTTTAGTTTCTTACAGATCTACTCCTACTATGCAGGAAACAGGTACGTGTTCCCTTCTTGCATTGTTAAAAAAGATTAATAAACAGACAAAGAGGGGTAAATTTCTTAAAAACGAGGCTCGAGATTGAAAATCGGGTGGTTGCAATCCGGAATCCAAGGGTGCTTTCCATTATGCCAAACCGACTGGTCAGAGATCAGTGGGAATACCCAAAGAAAATGGAACAACATTTTCCGATTAAACCAGGCCAACCAGTGTATAGGAATGGATCTTACCACTTTTTATTCCTTTTCCAAATTCCCTAATTAGGGCAAAGAACCGGTTTGTCAAAAACGGAACAGCGAATTTCGGTTGAAATATTCCAACCGAAATAAGTGGACCACCTCCAGAGGTGATCCCGAATATTCCAGACGGAAGAAACCGAAACGGACCTTTCCATTTGAATACCGACCGAAATTTCAGGAATCTTAAGCTTTGGCATAATGGAAAGCACCCCAGATGACTGGAATCTTGGATCCCAAGGTCGTAGAAGCTTTGAATCCGGAATCCAAAAGGGTGGAATCAGAATTCCAAAACCATAGTCGTCATTAGCGGTGGAGCTACACCTTTACTTTGCTTCAAAGTGAAACTGACACGAGAAAGCATTACGATCGTAATAATAAAACATGACTATAGCTCAAGTGTTCATATTTTTTGTGTTTAACTCGTATTAATTACCCTCTTTTGATTTCCCTTTTGCAGTAGGATGCTACAACTGCTGGGCGAAGAGCACAATTCCCGAGATTGCCCTTCGGCTGAACGAAGGGGTAGCCGAGAAAATGGCAGGACACCATCAAACAATAAACATTGAGGACACATTCAAGCAATAATTACCCATCATCATCATTAACATTACGGAAGCTTTGTGTTATTGTTTTCGTTTTGTTTTTCGTCTTTCGTCTTTTGTTTTCCTATAAATTGAAATCTTTCATTGTTAATATTTCTGCTTTTCGGTTTCCAAATTTTAATACTTCTGCAGTCCGATCCAACAGACAAAGTGAGTTACATGATTTGTAATCGGCACCAAGTCTACACTCCTCAACTTCACTCAAAAATACATCTCTTTTTTTTTAAACCCTAACCCTAAAAGTTGTAAAATGTTTTTGGTGTTGATAAAACAAAAATATATCAAAACCAAGAACTTTCACTGAGTAGGTTTTTAAGAGTTCTTAAGCTGAAAAGAGGAAATACAGGGTATCTTTGCTATTCCATGGCAACAGATTTTGTCTTCAATTTTATCTGACTGTTCTCAACGAAAAGTGCTTTACAAGACTCAGTAAAGATTACGCTAAATAGTTTACATCCACATCATCAGCCTCGCTATAATAATTTCTCAAAGACTGGAAGGTCTCAACTATTTTGAGTCATTTTATTCTTCGTCTTAATGCTACAGTTCGCTAGATTAACGAGGTGGCTTTCCAATCCATAGGGAAAATTGCAACTCAACAAGGAACAATGAGTTAATCGTGCATGCAAAGACATGCAGTATTTCCCTTCGCATAATTCGTTCATAATTTTCCGTTCATCATAATTTCTAGCAGGTGAATGGTTGCAAACAATTGGTCACACACCCACTACAACTTGCATATTTTATTTCATTATTCATCTTTTCGAAGCTATTGAAGAAGTTTCCTAGTGCTTGAACAAATCATCTCAAACTCGAACTTCCCCTGACAAATGACTTTTTTGTCGTGAATTTCAATGGGCCTCTGCTGGCGATTACTCACCAAAGAATCTACTGACTTTTTAAAGTTTTCACAATCTTAAAGGCTTTTACAATGTTCTCTTAAATACAACAAGAACCTTCCTCCCCCTTCATGATTCAAAAACAATATTAAACGCAAGGCACTTCAGAAAAGAAAACCATTTAATGGAGAGTAAAGTCAAAAATAAGTGTTGTGATGCCTTGTGATACCTTGTGATATCCTGTGATACCGTGTGAAACCTTTTGATGCCTTGTGATATTGTGTGATACCATGTGATACTTTGTGATATCGTGAGATACGATGTCACGCCTTGTGATACCTTGTGACACCGTGTGATACCATGCCTTGTGATGCTTTGTGATACCGTGTGATACCTTGTGGTGCCTTGTGAAATCTTGTGATACCTTGTGATGCCACGTGATACTTTGTGATACCTTGTGATATCGTGTGATACCATGTGATGCCTTGTGATACCTTGTGACAACGTGTGATACCATGTGATGCCTTGTGATGCTTTGTGATACCCTGTGATACCATGTGATGCCTTGTGATACCTTGTGATACCATGTGATACTGTGTGATGCCTTGTGATAGCTTGTGATACCATGTGATACCTTGTGATACCATGTGATACCATGTGATGCGTTGTGATACCTTGCGATACCATGTGATACCATGTGATGCGTTGTGATACCTTGCGATACCATGTGATACTTTGTGATACCTTGTGACAACGTGTGATACCATGTGATGCCTTGTGATGCTTTGTGATACCGTGTGATACCTTGTTGTGCCTTGTGAAATCTTGTAATACCTTGTGATACCATGTGATACTTTTGATGTCGTGTGATACCATGTGATACCTTGTGATAGGGTGTGATGGATTGTGATGCCTTGTGATACCGTGTGATACCTTGTGGTGCCTTGTGATACCATGTGATACCTTGTGATAGGGTGTGATGGACTGTGATGCCTTGTGATACCGTGTGATGCCTTGTGATACCGTGTGATGGATTGTGATACCATGTGATGGATTGTGATACCGTGTGATGCTTTGTGATACCGTGTGATACCTTGTGGTGCCTTGTGATACCATGTGATACCTTGTGATAGGGTGTGATGGATTGTGATAACGTGTGATGGATTGTGATACCGTGTGATGGATTGTAATGTGCGACCCCTTGTTGTATGCCTTTGGATGCCTTGTAATAACATTCTAGACCCCAGACCTTCGCTGCTTGTCCTGACTACGTAAGTGCGCAAGCAACGGCATGCTTAACTCAACAGAAGAGAGAATTGTGATGTGTGATGCGATCACAAATTTTATGCGGTTATGACATTCTTCCTAAATCGTGGTATAAAAAAGAGATGTGATGCATTAGAGCTCTGTCAACTGATATCTTTAGCATTGTTTTAAAGTACCTTGTATAGCTGCTGCCTGGTGGTTGAGAGGCATCATAAAGCCTTGATAAACCCCTAAGTCATCAACACATTTTTAAAGAAGCAAAATGTGTTCTGTAACTTCGAACGCAACTGTCGATTAAAATCGAGTTATCGGCGTTTGAAGTCAGGTCGATCCAGGCAGCGAAGTCCAAGAGCAGTTCTTGCCCAAGAAAAAAGCCCTCTCGTGAGTTCTGGCCCATTTGCCAAGTGTTGCTAGCGTCCAAGTTTGGAAAGCGAGGACTGGTTTTAGACTTATAAAATTTGTCTTGTATCTGAGTGCCATGTTTCCCGTGCACGAGGTGTAAAGACCCTTCCCGGCATGCATTGTGATCACGTTGACCGGTATGTTTCTGGGAACTAGTGTTATGAATCATCAGTCATAGTATTGTGTTCAGATAATCATATGCATGATAAGAACAATAAATTATTGTAGACAAACTGATCAATGTCATGGTAACAACAGAATTAATTAAATATCAATAATGTATTTTAAGAAAGTAAATCAAAGTTCATAGTATTTACAATTTATGATGATGTTCTGATCATCATCAGAGTTCATTTCAGTTCTACACATAGTATTGTGTTCAGATAATCATACGCATGATAAGAAAAATTGTCAACAAACTGATCAATGTCATGGTAATAACAGAATAAATTAAATATTAATAGTGTATTTTAAGAAAGTACCAAAGTTCATAGTATTTACAATTTATGATGATGTTCTGATCACCATCAGAGTTCATTTTAGTTCTGCACATCGTATTGTGCTCAGATAATCATATGCATGATTCAGATAAGACTAAATGTAAACAAACTGATCAGTGTCATGGTAACAACAGAATTAATTGAATATCAATAGTGTATTTTAAGAGAGTACATCAAAGTTCACAGTATTTACAATAAATACTGATGATGTTCTGATCAGAGTTCATTTCACTTCTGCATACAGTATTGCGCTCAGATAATCATATATGCATGATAGGAGCAAATGTAGACAAACTGATCAGTTTCATGGTAACAACACATAAATAATTAAATCTCAATAGTGTATTTTGGGAGAGTTAATCAAGATATATCTACAGCAGTTCACAGTGTTTACAATTTATGATGATGTTCTGATCATCTGCAGAGTTCCTTTCAATTCTACACATAGCATTGTGCCCATATGTATGCATAAGATTAAACGTACACAAACTGATCAGTGTCATGGCAACAATATGGAAATAATTAAATATCAAAAGTGATTAAATATCATCGTGTGATACGATGTCACGCCTTGTGATACCTTGTGACACCGTGTGATACCATGCCTTGTGATGCTTTGTGATACCGTGTGATACCTTGTGGTGCCTTGTGAAATCTTTGTGCATTGTGCCCATATGTATGCATAAGATTAAACGTAGACAAACTGATCGGTGTCATGGCAACAATATAGAAATAATTAAATATCAAAAGTGTGTTTGAAGAGAATAAAGGCTGGTTTACACTGCGACATAAGCATAAGCACAAGCATAAACATAAGCATAAGCAGTGTAAACAGGGGGTGACATAAGCATAAGAATAAGCATAAGAAAAAGGAATTGTTTCCATTTTCTTATGCTTATGCTTATGTTGCTAAAATAAGTGTGTAAACCAGATGTAACGTAAGAATAAGCAGAATCCCAAGGAAGCAGCTGTGTTTAATGCCAGCAGATATTCAAGTTAATAGTGTCCAGTGCTACTCCACGGTCCAAATTGGCGTCCGAGAATACTGTTTTGCATGAGAAACTTGCCGAGGCAGTTCGCAATTATCCCTGCCTCTACGACAAATCCTCAGATGATTTCAAGGATACAAACAAAAAAACGCTTTGCTGGAAAGATGTTACAGAAGCAGTTGGTGTCGGTACTGGTAAGTGAACATTATTCAGCTGTGTTCTTAAACAAGGTCATTTGCCGAAATTCAAGATTTATATAAACTGTGCAATGCAAGTTTTCATCAATAAATTGCCCTCTTACAGGAGATGAAGCCAAGACACTGTTCACAAATTTTAGAAATAAATACACCCGTGATTAAAAGAAAATCGAGGGTAAAAAAGTATCTGGCGAAGGCACCGATGAAGTTACACAAGCCGTGAAAGAGGCCTCTGAAATTTATCCCTTTATGAAATGGCTAGAACCTTACATAAAGCCGCGGAAAACTGTGTCAAACTACAAAGCTGTTGGTGTTGAAGAGGAATTTAATGACGATATTGAAGAAGAATCCAGACCCATTACCCCAACAGCAAGTGAAACTGATAGTGACGTTCCCTCAAATTCTTCCAGTTATTGTGGAGTATTTACAGTCCCATTTATAAGAATCTCACTTGATTGCTTCAGTGAAAACAAATATGGTTTATTATATAGATTTGTGTTACTCTGCTATGTGGATAAATAAGACGACTTTTGCATGTTGAGCAGTTGTGCTGTAAAATGTTATTTAGAAGACTTTTGTCATTGAATCATAAACTGTACCTTAAATCAAATGTGGTTAAGCGGTGTCTGGACTCTTATTGACAACGGCAAATTAACCAATCAGATTGAGAGATTTAGTAGCAATTGTGGAAAAAAATTGTCTTGCCAATCATGGGTAAAATAATTAACCTTTGAAATTTACAGGGGACTCTCATACGTTTACACGTCGGGATCTGGGAAGAAAAGAAAGCAGACTAATAATAATAATAATAATAATAACAATGATTTGTATAGCGCAAATAGCGCTTTGCACTATTACTAAAAATAGATTTCGCCACATGAGATTCCATAAGACCCCCCGCACAGACTCAGACAAACATTGCGATCGGCTACAAAGAAATGTATGAGCGCGGAGTGCGGTCCTGAAGGAAAAAAGCGAAAAACTTAATCAAATTGTAGAGTTAGCTTCTAGAAAGACAAGAAATGGTTGGTACCAAACACTGCTGTTTGGGTGAGTGTAATACCGACTCGAGATATCTTGACAGATGGCCGAAATCTCTCAAAGAGTTGAACGAATCGGGACAGAAAGTATTCCTACCGTTTCCTAAACCATCCGGCAAGAACATCGAAAACTGTAGGCGTTAGATAGTGGCTTGTTCAAGAGAATATTTCGCCGAGAAAAAAAATCACAAGAAATACATATATCTGTGCGCTTCACTGGCCCGGAGGAAAAGGAATAAAGTGTTGCTCAACAGTCCAAACACGACTCATAAGCTAAGATCATGGCGTGACGAGTGACCTTTAGTTGTGGTGACTTTCGCTCTCATCAGTATATCTCTCAAGGATTTTCCTTTTTTATACGAGATAAGCGGGGGTTCTTTAGACATTTCTCTAAGCAGTGGTTGGTTTTGAATTCAGTGCCATTTGCTCATCACGATGTTTTCGAGGGTTAGGCAACGCCGGGTGGTATGTTGTTACAAAAGGCAGCATTTTCTTACGCACTTGATCGGTTTGTTGTAAAGCCGACTTCCGTTCAGTGAATTTGACTTTAGAGGGGTTATTTTTTCAATGAGATTGTGGGGGAGCCCGAAGGAGGGTTTTGAAACTGGTTATATTCTCATCGAATGGTTTTTCTGAAGAGTTCTTAGAAGTCTAACGGCTTCTCCTTTTATAAGTCCCTTTCTGACCCCTGCACGTGCCCATAGTTAAAGAGCGAAGGAATATTCTGCGACGGAAAACGCGCCAGCCAGTCGAAGGAATAATAGAAACAGAGTTTTAGGGACAATTTGCTTGTTCCTGTGAACTTTCTTTAAGAATTTTCGCGGCAAACCATTTACCATTGTCAGTGCTTGGATAGAGCGTGTGATGATTTCCACTCTTCAAGCAGTCGCGTACACGTTTCAGAAGTTCGTCTCATTTCCCGTTTAACTTCAATCCTCTGCATTTCATCCATCGTTTTAACTATTCCACAGTATACTCCTCTGGCTCTCTTTCAAATTTAGAGCTAGGTACACCGTCCTCATCCATTAAAACAGTAAAACATTGCTGCGCACTACTCGCCATTCGCATACATTTCCCCTACTTCTCTTACAGAATTGGACTTTGTTTGTCTGAGTCTTGACGGGGGTCGGAATTTCGTGACGTCATTAGTGCACAGCGCTATTCCATACAATGTTCAAATGCGCTTTACAATAAAATTACACAGTCCAAAAATCGGATACAATAATTAATACGACTATTAGAATAAAATAAAATGAAAGAAAATAAAATACTAATACTGCTTACAAATAATAATCTACTATGATATCACTCTCAGATTATAATAAAAATGCTAGACGAAAAAGGTGAGTTTTCAATTTCGATTTAAAAATATCCAACGACTTGGAGTCTCTAACTTCGAATGGTAATGCATTCACTACCAAATGTAGTTTCATAAAAATCTCATTAAATACTTGTGAAAGACCCATGAATCGGTTTTCAGCGGCCATGAATATTGCAATTTCCTATTTTCATGGCCTCACTGAAACTTGTGAATTTTTCATGAAAATTCTTTCATGGCTCATGAAATTCTTTTTCAAGGCCATGAAAATTTGTCACTCATCCAGAACTGAAATTAATGGGTCATTAAAATCTGTTTTCATGGCCATGAAAATTCATGAAAAAATAAAAGTTAAATTTAATGGGTCATGAAACATACACCACTAGATTTCAGGGCCCATGAAATTGAAATGGTAGTCGGAAACTGGCCGGAGTGGAATTTAATGGGTCATGAATGTGTTCATGGCCATGAAAAGTCAGAAACATGAACCAAAATATAATTTAATACATTTCACAACACACAAGTCTAAAACGAACATATGAAAGGTTGTATATTTGAGCTGCAGAGAAAGATACAAAGACATTATTGATCATCATAGTTCATTACACACAACTAAGGCAGTTGTGAAAAAAATTCAGGCCTGAACAAGATTTGAACCTGTGAACTTTGTAATACCACTGCAGTGTTCTACCAACTGAGCTATCAAGCCATCTGGGAACTAGTCAGTACGTGAATTCCGAACGCCGACCAGTTAGAGGGCAGAGTACAATATTTTGCAAGTGTCGAAACATCAAGATTTCATAGTGTGACCAAGCTCGAAAATTTCCTCAACTACAATGCCAAAAAAATACTTGAAATTGCTTGACATTTCTAAACAAACCATCTGCTATTTTAAGAAGAATGGAATGAGTTATTCCCTGGAAATTCTATTAAGAATAATTTTAGACTGCCGGGTATCTAGTCGTATGGAAAACAATTCCCGGCTGCCAGATATCTTGACACTCTTGAAAATATTGTCCATTCACTGATTCCTATTAAAAACCTGATTGTACAATTATAAATACCAGAATTGTAGACACGATAGGGCCACAACGTTTGTCCCCAGACTTCAGTTTTGTTTCTTGACCATGTCTACTGCATACTTCATCCTTATCACAAATCAAAGTGCTCTGTGAGCAAACTCGTGAAGCGAACAAACGAATTCAAATATTTTTTTTGGATTATGTTTAATATTATTTGGTTTTGGGAATATTGTGGCTGATTTTCATATTTAGAGTACGAGGAAATTAACCAACGGAAAATCCTCGTATAGACTCGAGCCCGCTGAGTTGTCCGAGGTTTTATAGTTGATACTAATAAGAATGTTTATTTTTTTTTCGGTTTCTGCACCTGATGTTGACATAGCTCAGTGGTACTGCGTACCTCTGCCGTTCAAGTGTACCGCGATTGACTCCGGGTGTAGGCTGAATTTTTTTCTTTTTTTCTTTATTTTTAGAGATACAGAAACTAATTGCTCTGTGTTTATATCATTTCGCTCGCTATATGCCCATTTACCATACCATAAAACCGTACTTCTTCCGCTTTTTTGTAAAATCCACACGAATTTGGCATCCAGTGAGAACTTGTGCTGCTCATCGATTTTACGATTCTCGATGTTCTCATTTTCGGTAGACGAGCCTTCTTTAACTTATATCTTTTAATTTAGACCTTTAAAACAGCTTATTTTAAAACTCTTTCTAGTCCGACCCTGTAAATTTCAGATACTGAAGTCTGATGACTTAAATCGTGACAGAAAATTTGCGTTACATCCGCTTTTCACCAAATTTGGACAGTGAAATGACCTAATAATTATCCAATCACAGGCCAATTTTCAGCTCTTTTCGTGCTATTCCCCCCTCGGGAGAAGTTTGCCAATCTGACAAATTAGTATGCATTTGGCCGTAATGGCGGACATCGCGAAGAAATGTTTAATTTGGCCAAGAATTGGGCCAAATCTTTCGGAAATGGAATTCAGGACATTTGTAAGGCTAGTGTAAGTATTTTTGGAACCATTCGCTGGCTGGTAAGGCTGAAATTATCCAGAAACAAGAGTTTGTTTGCGTACGTGCAGCGGCCCACGTTGAATAAATTATCGGCTTGTTTTCGCCTTGTCATGCCTGTCTGCTTTGTTTTTCGTTT
>OZ026602.1:33356574-33374074 GCA_964020085.1 Micromussa lordhowensis | reverse complement strand
ATCGGATCCTTGTAAGTACATAAAACAGACAAAATTTCTGGTCAGCCATCAGACCATTTTTGAGATTGGATATGGTTAGCACCAGTGGCAGATTCAGGCCTTGAGCTAGGGGGGAGGGGGTGTTCCCCCACTTACCCTGTCAGCTCTTCTTCCTCATTTTTTTACCCTAAATAAGAAGGGCAAGGCCCCCCCTGGGCTCCTCCCCTACATCTGTCACTGAGTACCAATCACTAAATAGAGGGGCATGAAGTAAAATTTTGCAGTGAAGATAAATCCCCCATAGATCGTTTACTCTATGAATCTTTTTTACTGAACTCATTTTATTCAGTTCATTGTGTGACATTACTTATTGACGAACATCCCAATTAAAAAACCAGAGATGCCAACCTCCGGGAGATCCAAAATCTTGGTATGGCTACACCTAAAAGCGGCTGGTAATTAGTCTAACCTAGTTAGTGTTGGGTGGTTTGAACCCTGTTTCAGACCTGTGTTACAATTAGTTTCCTAGTTCAGACCAATGATAAATTACCGTAAACATAATTTGCGAAGGGATTTCATTGATTTTCTTTTCGATACTGAATAAAAAGTGGCTTCTTCTTAAAAATGCACCCATATCAAGGCTAGAGTGCAAAATCCATGCCCTATTTCATGACCAAACTCAGCTAAAATGAATACCCTATTTAAGACCAAAAGAGCTGAAAAATCCTACCTTTTGGGGCCGCACATACTTTTACAGCCCATATAAGGGACTACCCTCCCCCCCCCCCCTAAGAGGGGTTTTGGCCTACACACATGCACAAAGGACAAAATACGTACGCAGTTATACGTACTGCCGATTAGTTTACTAAATAATCGTTTTCACTGCAGTGGACGATATCAAATCAAGGCAAGTGTGTAAAATAATTAGATACACATACCTTCAAATAAAATAGGTTCCCCTTCAGTGTCGTTTGGACTTGTGCAGGGTAAGAATTGTCGATGCACTGTCCCCACATGTTTAGCGAAAGAGTTCACTTTGTTGTATGTCTTTGTACATCCGTCGATTTGACAAAGAATATTGAAATTTCTCTCCTCGTGACAACGGTAGTGTTCAGAATTGTAGTGCGTGAGAAGAGACGAAAGCAGTAAAGCCGAGAACCCCGTGCAAAAGAGACATCGCCAGGCCATCCCCGAACATACACGGGCCTTTTAACCATCCCACGTGACTCGAAAAAAGGCGCGAATGTAGAAAAAGAACAAAAGACATGTAACCGCGCCTCCTTGCCGTTTCTTCTGCCAGGATGGCGTTGTCAACGTTGGGCGGAAAAAGTGCGGAGTCATTGGCGGTGTTCTTAAGTCAAAAAGGATTTCAAAATGAAGTAGTCAATTGCTTAGAAGGTATGGTTGTAACTTTTTTGAATTTCTTGTATATTTTTGAGAATTTAGGCCGGATAGTTGCTTTCCCGCGCCAGTTTAATAACAAGGGCTGCATTTCAATGACGACACAAAGTTGTGCACTCATCTCAACCTGGCGCCATTCCAGTGTAAAAGCTATAGTAAACAAGCATCTTTTAGTTTTGGAATATTTGCTTTTTTGTTCTCAGTGCTTTGAAACTCATTCTTGCCCGGAGGTGTTACCTTTGTCATGTAAAAAAAAGTGTGTTTTGGATGCAGTGCTTTGTGGGGTTGATCATTTACGCGGGAAAACCGTTACAAGGTAGCTCGCTGTTGTAGTTTTGTCGATAAACGATGCACGAGAAACTAATGCAGAGAGAACAAACTTTTGGCTTTAAATGTAAGTGAGTGACCAGGGGTTTCAATAAGCACCGACGTCCGACGAAAAGCGTCGGCTACTTCGATCAGAGATGTCGGCTACTTTCTGCCTAAATCGAAGTAATTAAAGAAAGATCTTCAAACAAAATTAAAATTTATTTTGATGGGCTTGGATGTACTTTTTCCCTCAAGTTCGAGATCAAGGTCTCGCATCATTGCGCATTCAGCATGATTTGGTATCGCTGTTGAGACGAAGAGTCGTCATTTTCGGCTGATTCATTTACTTTTGAAATATCCTGGCCTTGAATTTTATGAAAATCAGAGTCGGTCTTTAAAATTCATGAATAAAAATAATCCACGTTAACTTACGTGCTGGCAATTCACTGATCAGATGTCAAGTCGCTCATCTGTTGAGATTTTGAAACTGAAATTGAGCTAATCAGTAACGTGCCGTGACATGTTGCGAAAGAAGAAGCGACTGTTCAAGTAAAGAAAGTATTAAAAATGAAAACGTAATCAAAATATGTTTTCGTCAAACGAACCGTTTTTCTTTGTGCTTTAGATAATGAACACGGTTTATTTCAGCCAATTTTTCATCCACTTCAAACTTTTCACAATCGCCTTGCGTGGAAAACAGCTGCAAATGTACGTATACTAGCTAATCTAATTACCATCATTTTGTTTATCCTTTTCACGATTTGTCACGGTGCTGATAAATCGAAATTTGAATGAAACCTGCATTTTCTAAAATGAAAACCATGTTCGCTTGAATGAAAACAAAAAAACTCATGACGCCCGCCCGGCTCCTTGACAAGTCTGGAATTTTTCCCTTTTTCTTTCCATTGACATCCATCGAGTTTCGTCAGCAAAATCCTTTCCCTAGTAACTAAGGAGTTCAGTTAATATCATTTTGGAGCTACCTTGAACAACAAACTTCTTTTTCCATTTGGTCACGCGGAAACAAGTTAGCCGTTCACAGCTGCTCAAAAATGGTAAAGATGTTTTATGTTTTAGGCTATTCATAACACTCTTAATCATATGCAAAGTTGGAATATGCACAAATAATACATTCTCTCTGCCGGAATGCAAGCAATTTACACTGGCTAAGCACTAGCTTGCCAATAAATAGCGAGAAGACTGATTGCTTCATTCTCACTCAGTTTTCCTGGCGGAACGAGAAGCGGTTCTCTCTTTCTCTGGTTTACGACACGCCCCGAACAATCCAGTACGTATGGCAGAACGGGACGTCCAACATCCAATACCAAATGCGCCGGTAATACCAGCACTGGCACCAGCACCGGCACCTGCTCCAGCACCAGTGCCAGCACCGGCACCTGCTCCAGCACCAGTACCAGTACCAGCACCGGCGCCAGCTCCAAATGCACCGGCTGCAGATGCACCGGCTGTAGAAAATCAACAACTTGAGGTGATTATCTGGTGATACTAGCGACTGATATACTTTCTTTGTTCTCTTTTATTTTCCGTAGACCGGGAACCGCCGGAACTACTTGAACCCAAAACGGAACTGATGATGAACCTCTATCAATGTGAACGCAGATTGCTTGGTTCGTAAAATGATGGTTCGACTTCGGTCGAATGCTGATTACGAGCGGGAACAAGCAGGAATATGCTTGGTTCGTAAAATGATGGTTCGACTTCGGTCGAATGCTGATTACGAGCGGGAACAAGCAGGAATATGCTTGGTTCGTAAAATGATGGTTCGACTTCGGTCGAATGCTGATTACGAGCGGGGACAAGCAGGAATATGCTTGGTTCGCAAAATGATGGTTCGACTTCGGTCGAATGCTGATGACGAGCGGGAACGAGCAGGAATATGCTTGGTTCATAAAATGATGGTTCGGTTTCGACTGAATGCTGCTTACGAGCGGGAACAAGCAGGAATATGCTTGGTTTGTAAAATAATCGTTCGATTCTTCTTTGGCCGAACGCTGATACAAGCGAAAAAAAAAAAAAAAGCAGAAAGTGTGCTTTGTTTAGTAAGGTGGTCGATGCCAACACAAAGATATCGAAGAATCGAAGAATAAATGTATTTTATGCTAATGTCGTTTACAAGAGAAATGAATCAACAAAGAGGGTTGAACAAAAGGAAGATTATAAGCCTTTGTTCTGCTTCAGCTAATTTTGCTGAAAAGGAAAAGAAGTCAACAAAAGGATGCACAAAAGAAGGATTTCACTTTTGTGATCAAATTCTATAGACCTTCTCTGTTGGCTTAATAATGATTGATGACCTTAGAATGGACTGAACATGATTCGAATTTGTTTTCTCTCGTAGAACTTAAAAGAGGAGATTAAATCTCTGAGACAGTCCTTGGAAGAAGTGACTGAGACGTCTGTTGAAGCACTGGTCAAAAAGATTTTGACATATATGGCAAGGCCTCTATCTGAGTTTAGTAAGCACGATGTTCTCGAGATGATGGAGTCTCTACATAACAAAGCGAACGACAAGCGTCATGACAAAGCAAACTATTATAGATTAGCCTACCAGACAGCGAGAAATAACATAGAGAAACCTCGGGCCCAATTTCATTCGCTTGTAACTCGTCTAATAGGTGATAAGGATCACGAGAAAGTGCTAGACATTGAGGCGAAAGTGGCAAAGTATTATAAAGCATCCAATACTATGCCTAGATCTCGTGTAAACAATTCTCCTTATTATAGAAGGCCATTGCGTAGGCAGAGTACAGGTGTAAGATGTTTTGAGTGTAATGGCCTTGGCCACTTCAAGGCGAATTGCCCTTTGCGTGCAAAAAACGTCGATGGAAAGGATAGTAAAAAGAAAAATGACTGATATTCTGTGAGTCATATGGTGAATAAAATGATCACAATAATACTGGTGTCTAATAAAGTGAATAAATAAATGTGGGTTCGAAGGAAAATGACTAAATGATTATTAGTCTTTGGTTTGGTTACACTGGGGTGATAGTTTTGAAAAGGAACTTACTTATGTAAAATTCTCCTAGCAATGCGTCTAGGTCAAAGCTGTTATCTCATTGGTGACTTGGCGGGGAATGAAAGTCTATCCAATTTTGAACCCAAAATTGTAAGTTTCAACATAGCTTAATGCTTGCCTTGTTTCCTACTTTAGAATCTGGCTTGGCCTTGGGAAAAAGGCAATGACTTTGATCGTACAATGGACCCCTTGTGTCATCCCGAAAACAAGAAATCTGTCACGTGGATAGACTTATCAGGAAACCCTGCTGAGGCCAATGGGATAACGGCTAATGTGCATAAGGCGGCGCGAGTTGAGAGAGGGGAAGTCTGTGGTAGCCTGGCTGACCTAGTCTTTCGTGACCCAGATAACTTCAAAGCAGGGGAGCTACATAAGAACTATCTCTACTGGGAGGAGATCGCGCGACGATCCCCCTTCTCGCGCCAAGACGAGGTTTTAACCTGGATTCGTGAAAAAGTGTCACTTGAAGCCTTTTTTCGCCACTTTAATGGACAATTTAAGGGGAGAAATTATAACTTGGACAGACCACCAGCTAACACATTCAGAAACAACGTGTTGTGCAAGCCATTTCGACGATTCGTGCAGAGCACCTTAATAAACCGGGTTAAATGTGGCGCTATATCGGTGGTCAGTAAAGTGGGTGTGGTCAACCCTCCGCATATAGTATTGCCGCTGACCGTTGAGCCGACTAAGCCGAGGCTATGTCACGATGCGAGATACTTGAACTTGTGGATGTGCGATATGCCTTTCACTTTAGATACCATCGTCAATCTCCCGCGCTACGTACGGAAAGATGGTTACCAGACCGTCCTGGATGATAAGTCGGGGTATGACCATATCCTGCTTACCGAGAAGAGCCGCACCTTCTTTGGTATTCAATGGGGAGGGTGGTATTTTACCTATAATACACTCCCTTTTGGATGGAAAATCTCCCCGTATGTTTACCACACTACAGGGCTATTGGCATCGAATTTCTTCAGATCCATCGGGATTCCATGCTCATTGTACATCGATGACCGGCACAATGGGGAGTTGCAGATTTCCCTGGATCAAGGAGAATACCACTCTCTGCCCAATGATGATGTTCGTCACCGGGCGGCAGCAGAGTCGGCCGTATTTCTTGTGGCTTATCACTTGGTAAGGCTTGGGTACTTCCTTGGCTTGGCAAAGTCTTTTCTTGTCCCTCAGAAGGTGGTGCCTTATCTTGGTTTTCTCTCCGATTCAGAAAGAGAGGTTTTTCATCTGAAACCGAAGAAGAAGGCAAACTTTATTTTATTCCTGAATGAGATATTGGCTCATCCTTTCATCAGAGTGAAAACTCTGCAACGCCTTGCAGGAAAGTGCGTTTCGTTTAGCCTGGCCATTCCAGCTGCGAAACTTTTCACAAGAGAGATGAATAGGGCGATTTCTACAGGTCTGATGAGGCCAGACAAGTCTGTCCCTTTGACAGGGAAACTGAGAGAGGAAGTAAGTCACTGGCTTTTTCTAGAGCAGTGGGATGACCCCCTGCCGTGGAGAGAGGAGCGGCATTTTAGTATCGCTATAGCCACCGATGCCTCCAACTCGGGTTGGGGGGGACATGTCATCGCACCATTTAAAAGCGAAGTGTCTGACTACTGGTTAGGTGAGGAGTGTCAGTGGGACATCGCTACGAAGGAAGCTGTTGCCATAGATAAGGTGTTAAATTCGTTTGCCGAACAATTTCGGAATGCCAGGGTGGATGCGCAAGTTGACAATAAAGTTGTGGTTAGCGCCTGGAACAATAATTCAGGAAAGAGCTCGCAACTTAATGGTGCTTTGAAGACATTGTTTTTCACAACATCACGACTTAATGTCTTACTTCACCTGTCGTATATCCCCTCGGTCGAGAATCCGGCTGACGCGCCATCTCGTTACCTCTCAGCGGCAGATTCTAAACTCTCTGATGATCTCTGGAGCTACGTCCAAAAGGAATTCGGTGGAGAGGTTGGACATTCAGTCGACCTAATGTCATTAGACTCGAACGCGATGAGAGACAAGTCAGGGAAAACTCTCCCACACTTCACACCATTCAACTCTCCGGACTCTTCTGGTGTGAATCTATTTGCACAAGACCTGTCAAAGCATGAAGCTATAATGTCACGCCCTTACGTCTTTCCCCCGTTAGTTTTGGTGGGACCTTTGTTGAGATTCATGGAACGGTCCAGAATCCCGTTTACGCTCATAGTGCTAGATATTTACCCAAGAAGGTATTGGTGGCCTATTATCATCGGCAAGGCAAGGAAAGCACAAAAACTAGCCTCTGTTGGGGATGTGGGTCCGCTTGTAATGCCAACTCAGAATGGCTGGGTACAGGACAGGCCGATTGCTGGGGACCTATGGGCTTTTGCTGTGAACCCATAGAGTAGTATGACACTCCTAGAGGAAACTTGTGATTATATCTTCGATAGTAATAGCACACTAGGAATGTGAGAGAAATAAAGAAAGAGAAGCGAAATATATATGTAAAAGAAGGCAAGGAGATATACCCCTAATCGATTTGCTAATAGTAATATAAGGTGAAGTCTATTTGAATAAACGAAGATAATAAGACTCTAATTACTTTGTCTTTGTTCTCACTTTCTCGATTATAGGAACTACCTGTAGTGGCGAAATTGTTCATAGCCTCTGTGAGATGTCCGATCTGTCAGCACGCCAACGATTTTAATTTCCGTTTTTGCCAGCAGTGTGGTTATAATCGCAAAATCACGCAAGGTCCAGGACCTGGAAGCGTGCCGGTTGAATTGGATAATATTGATGCACGTATCAAACAGCTATTTGATTTTGACAAGGCGACGAGCTATTCGAAGCAAAAAGATTCCCTCCAAAAAGAATTAGAGCAATTTCTCTACTCTTTGCCCGGCCACGTTACTCTTGCCACGGTTACTCCTCGTGATCTTTGTCGTTTTCTGGTTTATAAAGACAAAAATGGAAAGACACAGGTCCACCGTATGGGATGTGAGTTTCTTGGCCAGAAGGGAAAACACTCTTGTGATTGTCCCATGCGGCTGTCATACAAAACGGTTGATTCCTATATAGGAAAGCTAAGAGCTATCTTTCATGCAAATGGGAGAAATGGTGAATGGGACAAGCGTTTGGGGCTTGGCAATCCAGCATCAGATAAGCAAATCAAAGACTACCTTCGCCTAGTGACGGCTGAGCAATTGCAGGCGAGGGTCACACCCAAGCAGGCCACACCCTTCTTTGTAGACAAGCTCACGCGCCTGGCAGAACACTTACAAAGATCACTTGTAAGTGCGGAGAATAATATTGAACGTTTTATTATAGCTAGGGATCAAGCCTACCTTAAAACAGTTTTCTTTAGTGGAGATCGACCAGGGGATTTGGGCCAGGTTAAGACAGCAGAAATTCTTAGATTTCCTAATGACGACGGCTTCTTGTTCAACCACATATGGGGGAAAACATTGAGGGATGGGGACCAAAATGTCTTTGGAATCCGGCGTAACCCACAAACGATTATCTGCCCTATTCGGGGAATTGAGGTTTACATGGACATTGCGAGGCAGATTGGGATAGACCTGACAAAGGGATACCTGTTTCGACCAACCACCAGTGATAAAGGGGTCCGAGATGCACCTTTCACTTCAGCGACGGCGGAAGCTCGATTGAAATTCTACCTTAAGGATATGAAAGCTGACGAAGGGGAGACTTTACATGGCTTTAGATCAGGCTGTGCGATCACCTTGGTGTTGACTGGTGCAGATCTTTCTGAAATAATGGAACATGTTGGCTGGTCCAGGCGCCATACAGCGCTATATTATTTACAGCTAGCTAAGGTCCTGAATCCTAGTGGGGCCTCTGCTAGGCTTGCAGAATCTACCGGAGATGTGTTGACACCATGGAAAGACACAAATCAATTGAAACGGTTTGTCTGCGCCTTTCCCGTAACAAATCCCCTTAAAAGGGTACACAATGGACAGAACAATTGAATAGAACAATGTCTGTCTACTCCCTTGTAGACAGAATAGACGCATTGCAAAACTCTGACTAAGGTCAATAAAATAACATGACGATGGGGAATAGTTTGTTTATTTTACTCCCCCTCGCTTTTGTGGGGCAATGGAGATTGGGGAGTTGGGTATGGGGTATAGGGAATGGAAACCCCATCAAAAGAGAGTACTGAAAGCTTGGGTTGGATGCGATCTCCTGGAGAAAAAGAGGGAACAGGTGGCGAAAGGAGCACTAGCCTATCGTTATTCCCATGCCTTAATTCAACTGAATGTGAATGAGAGTGATGTGAAATAGAATACTATTCATAACACTCTTAATCATATGCAAAGTTGGAATATGCACAAATAATACATTCTCTCTGCCGGAATGCAAGCAATTTATACTGGCTAAGCACTAGCTTGCCAATAAATAGCGAGAAAACTGATTGCTTCATTCTCACT
This sequence comes from Micromussa lordhowensis, assembly GCA_964020085.1. Taxonomy (NCBI): domain Eukaryota; kingdom Metazoa; phylum Cnidaria; class Anthozoa; order Scleractinia; family Lobophylliidae; genus Micromussa; species Micromussa lordhowensis. Next base: position 33,364,921 of record OZ026602.1, on the reverse strand, counting down.
CAGTTTTCCTGGCGGAACGAGAAGTGGGGAACGGCCCAACCCCCCCCCCCCCCACCCAATTGTTCGGGGCGTGTCGCCGGCCACACTTCTTCCTAAGCCAAGCTGTTCCAGCTTGGCTTAGGCCGCTAGCCTATCGTTATTCCCATGCCTTAATTCAACTGAATGTGAATGAGAGTGATGTGAAATAGAATACTAAGAAATCGTACTTATATTTATACACAATTTGATGCCAAGAATGCTGGAAATAGCATTTCAGAGCTTCTAGATTTCAAAATTTTCTGGGGGGGCATGCCCCCAGACACCCCTAGCAAAAGGGCCCATGCGGCCCCTTGTCAATACCGTCGCCTACTATTCTCAAACTGGCTGCCTACTTCAAAACCCCTGTGTTTTCTTGAATCATGAAAATAAGCAAGTAAGATATTCTTTTTAATAACCAGCCTGCTCTAACAAGGGAAAGGGTGTTTGAGGAAGGCAAAATCGCAAATGGCTAAGTCAAGGCTCCATAATGCAAATCGTATACCTAAGTCACTCTTGATAGATGACTCTAACCATTCAGAGAACTTGCATCTCAAAATCACATAGAGCAGAGTCCTAAAATCACAGGCATAGGGTAATAATTCAAGTTCTTCACTGGTCACACAAAGCCTTCAGGTCAGTCATGAAGAATAATTTCCTAAATTCAGGTTTCACGCAAAATTAAATCAGCTAATCATGCATCACCAGAATACCCCTTATGACCCTATAGAGTGTTGTCATGGCAACGAATATCTTTAAAAATTACAAAAATTATCTCTTATTTGGTCTTTGTTGCTTATTATTTTCACAATGATTTTCTTGCCTATTACAATGGTTTTGTCTAACATTTCAGAGGGGAAAGGGTAGGGATATTACATAGCAACCCACAAAGGCTGAACTGCATAACAGAAATTAAGCATCTCCATTGGTCAGTGGTAGTTTCATCAAATTAAGTCAAAATGAAGTGAACACAGTTGACAGTTTCTTGATATCGCATGGTTTCTTATTTCTCATTTTTTGGCCAGTAACTGCATTTAAAAAAGGTGAAAGAAATTTCTTTAACCTCGAAATGTGCAGAGTCAAGAAAAGAACACTTGAGGAAATGAGAGAAAATTCTACTGTTCCCTTTTTTGTTTTACTGAGTCATTAAATATCAGAAAAAAACTCAGTGTTTTCATGTGTGGGCATGCAGATTACTAAAACTCGCATCATCTAGCACACATGCAGCCGCACAACTATAGGGAGCCACCATAGTTGGCAAAATTTATTCAGCTGCCTCAAGTCTGATTCGCGGAGGGTACACCTACATGTATTGAACAATCATAGGGATGAAGGGATTAGCAGAATGTAGTTTTTATGGTTTGTTGCTCAGCAGAAACAATGCTTAAAGCTTATTACTAAGTCCTTATTTGTGTTCTTGCAGAAAACAATGTGGATGGTACTACATTTGTGAAGTTTACTCAAGAAGATCTGAAGGACATTTTTCCTACGAACTTTATTTTCCGAAAGAAAATATGGGATTATCTGGAAGATATAGTAAGAAATCACTTTTTTTAACTTTATCTATATATATGATATATATTTATTTTATAACTCTGGCTCAACCAATGCTGTTATTCATTGTGGTATAAACCACATTTGTATTAACTGTGACTACATACAACAAAGCCTAAGGCAACATATGTATTTTATATTTAACATTACAGAGGAATGAAGATTGCCACATTTTGATAGATACTCCATCTCCAAATTGTACCCAATCACATGCCCCATCAGCTGGATCTGGAAAGAGGCAGAAAACATCATCTTCAGATTCAGAGAGATCCTCATCTTCATTCTTAGGTACACCAAATGATCAGTCCTCTGCATTTATCATGAGGTATACACCATCGTCTTCAGATTCAGAAAGATCCCCATCTCCATTCTCAAGCACACAACACGCACAGTCATCAGTATTAAGGGTTGTGTATTCACCACCACCTTCTGGTTCAGAAGGCTCTGCATCTCCATCGTTGGGCACACAACGTGCACAGTCATCTGCCTCGAGGATGAGGCATTCACCATCATCAGGTTCAGATAGATGTCTATCTCCATTGTTGTCGACTCCAGATGACATGCAGTTGCAAAAGAGTGGTTTGCAATCAAGCTCTGGTACTGAGCCAACAATAGATATTGAGGAGGATTACAAATTCCATGTTTCTGCAGATTTAAAAAAATGTAACCAGGAGGGCAAATACCCGGAAGAAAATGTTTTGCGACGTTTCATCAGAGATGCTGCTGCTAGTCTACAGGCTGTGGCTGGCGAGAACATAAGTCAATCTGATTTTGTTTTAGCAGCAATGAAGATTTGCCAGAAAGTTCCAGTGTTAAAGGACCCAAGACCATCAAGTTTTCCCTCTGCACACAAATATCCATACTGGGTAATTCTTCACTGCATTTGGCTTTTACAAATATTACTGAAACCTTTATACATTGAGTGAATTCTTTAAGCTGTTGGTCTGAATTGTTCTCAGTCTGCATGCTTAGAACATGTTAATATGCTGTTTTTTCTCAAACATGAAAGTGAGTCTAGGGGATAAGACAAAAACACTATGAAAATGGCAACAAAGGAAGATATACCTACATCACCCCTGAACTGGAAAGATATGTCAAATCTGACAGTTCTGAAATTAAAGAGCATACATGTAGTAACCAGCAATTTGCTACCCTCAAGCCTCACTCTCGTGTTAAAGGAGATAGCTTTTTAACCCTTTAGTGCCCAAGGGGACTCCTTTGATGAGTAAAATCGTCTGGCGTTTAAGAAGATAGCTTTTTAAGGAGATAGCTTTTCAAATGGTAAAATGTAAAAATGAACTGTAGCCTACATTTTTCAAGTTTTAAAAATTGATGTATATGTGCATCCCTAAACCATTGAGCCTCTCTTGATATTTTCCTCTGAAACTGCTAGTTTGAGTGTTTGTGCCATTAGTTAGCCATTTTGAAATTCTTATCCACATAGACTATAATAGCCTATGTTAGACATATCAAAATTCTAACACAACTCCAATGCTTTATGGTACAATTTTTGTATTTCACTTGGTTTCTTTGAGTGTGTGCAGTTCTCTTGTGGAGATTTAGAGATAAAGGAATCTTGAAGAATTTGCAATTTTCACCATGTAGCCTTAGTCATGTTAGAATTTTGATATGTCAAACATGGGTTGTTGAGCTTAAATTTGAACTCAAATGAGTTAGCAGACATTTAGCGATGTGCTTTATGCTTTTAATTAACAATGGTTACATGTATTTTAACTTTCCTCAACAAGTTTGTCCTCAGAAACGCATTATTTGATATATCCTCCAATGAAACTTGATTCAATATTCCCCCATGTTAAGCTTTGAATGATTTATAGTGTGATGAATTATTTAAGGGAAACATTCAATTATTGACATTTTTCTCTCCTCAGAGTACTGTCCTTGTTCAGTTGAAGAGGCGAGTACAGAATGTCAAAGGATATGAGAAGAAGAAAACCAAAAGATCAAGTACTCTTGAAAACAAAGGTTGTGAATTTGGGGATAAGGAAGTGGAGGAACTTCATGCACAGTTACTAAAACAAGTCCAAAGCAAGAAAAAGAATTATGATGCTATCAAGGAAAATGCAGGAAAACAGCTTTGAAATCAGAAGAGGGGACATGCAGGAGAAGACATCAGAAAAGTGTGTTGTTGCAGACATTGCTGCCGACTACCCATTTTTTCAAATACATGAGTGCATTGTAAGTATAACCTTTTCCCACCTTTATTGAGGGGTTAAAATTTAGGATTCAGTGTAACTTAGGATGTTAACTCTAAATTATCCTGTAAGAGATCTTCTGCTATCGTGATTGTATAATGGGTTGACTCATTACTTGAGTTAGTTATAAAAAAATATATGCCTCATTTTTTATAAGGAGATTGCTCAGAAATGAGCTGATTGCAGATACAGATTTTATTAGTAAGAACAGTATGAACTCGGTATTTGTTGTTTTAGTTACTCGCCATTAACAGGCCTTGTTCCATTTAATGTGTTTCAGCTGTTAAATGAGTTGGAACTCTACGTGAAATTGAAAGATGGAGACTCTTCAACTGTGAGTGGCTTTCGAGAAAATTGGAAAAGTGTGTCAGTCAAAGTAAACAACTGGCTGCAAAGTGCTAAGTTCATTCCAGAAGATCAGGAACTAACACCTGGTATGCTATATGTACAAACAACTGGTCTGTTTGATTGTTTTTATGGGAAAGTCTCTGTTCAAGACCAAACCATTTAAGCTTAATTTTATAATGTGGCAAACTACATTTGGATTGAATAGAGGGGTTAAGTTTCTAAAGAAACTGAGGTGCTGCGTCGATGGGGTGTATAACAAGATAATTTGATTTTATCCAGTGGATTGATAATGTGAATTGGCCACTGTAAAGAGATTCGAAAGCTGACACTTTAAGCGTTAGCCCTTCACTGATTTGCTTCGATGAAGGGTTAACGCTTAAAACATCAGCTTTCGAATCTCTTTACTATGGCTAATTCACATTATCAACCCAGTCAATAAAACCAGATTATCTTGTTTTAGAAGACAGCCCTAAGAAAATACGCGCACTGATTGGTTAAAAATCGTGTTTGTATAACTCAATGGAGACACAGAACTAGTGCGCGCTGCTGACGTTGTGATGACGTGAGTAAAGAGAATTCACATTTTGATAATCAAAGTTAACAAGTTGTTTTCCTTGTTCTTGTCACGGAGTTTTCTAAAAGAAATAGAAAACATGTACTCCGTGTTTCTATCGAGTTATACAAACACTTGGAAAGTTTGGGAGAACTCGAAAAAGCTGTGGAAACACTTGCCTGCGGCTTGTGTTCCCACAGCATTTCTCGTTCTCCCAAACTTCCACTCGTGTTTGTATATTTTGATAGAAACACAGGACATGTTTTCTATTTCTTAAATACTGTACATTTGAATTGAGTAAGTAGTAGGTTGTGAGTATGAAGTCTTCAGTCTGTGACAAGATTAATCTGAAGAATGATTCTGTGAATTATCCTGAGGCTTTCACTTGTGTTTCAATTCAAAAAAAATATTTGTCTTCTTTTTTGCTAGATGAAATTTGTGGATCTTTCTTGGAACATGTCACTTCCCTTGAAAAAGTGTGCTCAGTGCCAGTGCTGAACATTTTTCCTCAGGTATGGTAAGAATTATAATAATTTTAGACATACAGCGATTAGAGGCATTTTTGTAGTATCAATACATGTACATGATATATCATACAGATCATGGGAATAAAGTTTTTTTTCCTTCACTTTAAGTTAGTGCCAGCAAGCAACCTGGAGCAGATCATGCAATTGTAAAATTTGGAATCAATGAAATCTGCAGTGTTTTAAAGACATGTGACCTGCTGTGTATCATGGTCTTCTCAACACCAAAATGAAAGACTTCTAAATAACAATTAAATATCAAGGATTGCTCTTCCAGGGGGAACTGAGATTTTACACAGAAAAAAGTAATTGTTTCAGATACCAGAAATTCAGGTCCTGAATGGTTTTTCTGAAAAATACCAGGGTAACTGGTAACAGAAATAAATGCCACATCATCTGTGAACTTGACATTGCTCTTGGAAATCATGCATTGTGTGCCTAACCTACAGATTATTCACTAATCTGGCAGCAGATTAGTGACTGTAGGTTGCGCTGTTTCCCAGATTTAATTGCAGGTTTTTAGCCAATGAGAAGACAGATGGTGACAATGTATATTAATCTTGTTTCTCCATTACAGGTCAAAATAAGTGCTGAAGAAGTTGTAAAGAAACAAAAGCAAAACGACACAGCCCACCCTTTGGTGCGCATTGGATGACGAAGGATTATTAAATCAGGCTTTTATTGTTGTGGATAAAACAATATTCATTGAAGTTTCTAATGTTACTTACTTAAATGCTCTCTTGACTTTAATGGGGGTATATTTTACTTTCAATTTAAGCTATGACAAGAAACAGGAATTAGTGTTTCAGTCCATCGAAGAATTTATCTTAGGACTTCGTCCGGCAAAGAAGTCTGTACGATATCGCACAATGTGCATGTTGGTGTTACCAGATAACTGACGTAATGTTCATTTCCTGAGAATTCCACTCCAGTTGAAGCTTAAGCTATGACAAGAGACGGGGATTAGTGTTTCAGTTCATCGAAGAGTCAATATTAGGGCTCACTACTGCCAAGAAGTCTATATGATATCGCAAATGTGCATGTCGGTGTTACCAGATAGCTGAAGTAATGTTGTGGTCCTGAGAATTCCACCACAGAAGCTTAAGCTATGACAAGAGGCAGGAATTAGTGTTTCAGTTCATTGAACAATTTATATTAGGACTTTGTCGTGCAAAGAAGTCCGTACAATATCGCACAATGTGCATGTTTGTGTTACCAGATAACTGATGTTATGTTCTGGTCCTGAGAATTCCACTTCAGTTGATCATGAAGCTTAAGCTATGACAAGAGAAAGAAATTAGTGTTTCAGTTCATCAAAGAATTTATATTAGGATTTTGTCGTGCAAAGAGGTCTGTACAATATCACACAATGTGCATGTTTGTATTGCCAGAAAACTGAAGTAATGTTCTATTCCTGAGAATTCCACTTCAGTTGATCATGAAGCTTAAGTTATGACAAGAGACAGGAATTAGTGTTTTAGTTCATCGAAAAATTTATATTAGGAATTTGTCCTGCTAAGACGTCTGCATGATATCGAACAATGTGCATGTTTGTGAACGTTACCAGATAACTGAAGTAATGTTCTGGTCCTGAGAATTCACTTCAGTTAAAGCTTAAGCTATGACAAGAGACAGAAATTAGTGTTTCAGTCTGTACGATATCTTGGGATTTGCTTTATGACAAACGACAGAATTATTTGGGTTTGAAAAGTAGAAAAGTGTATCAAACATTTTTTCATGCATTAGCAAGTTTCTACAGTGTAGTTTTAGTTAATTTCAGAAAAATGTGTTTTTGTAAATGGCCTTGTTTTGAATTATGTTGTGATGGTAACAATAGACAAAGCTAATGTTGTTAAAGATTCCCCTAATATGCATTTATCTCATTAAACTTGACTATTGGGAATATACATGTAGTCCTTTACCTTGTGATTTGAATTGATTTTAGAACCATTTACCTACTTAATATCTAATATGTACAGTATTTGCTTGTTTCTTAGAGTAATACTCGAATTATCAATTTTTAAATTATTTAAAAATTGATAATTTTAATTTCAGTCCAGTTTCCCTTAATTCGAGTATTCTTGCACTTTCTATTTAGGCTGGTTTTAAGAATAGTTTCACCTGTTTTCAGTTTTCAAAGTATTGTTTTACAATGTAAAACAAGTTTCTTATAAACTTCCCAGAGGACATTAAAACAAGAATTATTTTACTTGTTTTAATAATCCTACTTTTAGAGTGACCTTGTCTGCCATTTTAAATCACATGTTGCTGTGTTTTTGTTCCAGTTATTGAGGCACAAAAAGCTTGAAGTATGCATTCAGAAACAGAACTACATCATTTACATGGTTGATTAGCTAAGTGAAATTCACAAACATGAGTGATGATACTGTCAGCATTCTATCGTAATCTGAGAGATCTGACAGGAAATACACAGTAGTCTTCTTCAATTTGAAGCTTGAAAAAATGTCGGTAAGCTTACATATGTATGCCATATTAGAAAAACCTTCAAATTTACCAAATAAAATAAAATTTAAACAGAAAGAAGATGTTCCAGGTGGTCTTTAATTGCTGTGAGCTTTTTCTGTAGATACTGGACAAAAATCGTGTGATATATATTTCTAGAAATTAACCCAAAGCAAATACGCATGCTGATTGGTTTAAAATTGGTTTCTATAACTCGATAGAAACACAGAACTAGCAAGAGTTGTTGACATAATGATGGCATGAACAAAGAGAATTTACATTTTGATGATCGAAGTAAACAAGTTGTTTTTCTTTTTCTTCATCGCTGTATTTTCTAAATGGAAAACATGTTCTCCATGTTCATATCAAGTTATACAAACACTAGAGAAAGTTTGGGAGAAGTCGAAAAAGCTGTGGAAACACTCACCTGCAGCTTGGCGAGAATATCTCTAAATGAAAACTTACCATTGCTTTTATTTTACTTTTTTAACTTTCAAGATGCCCAAATAATTTGAAAATAATACTCAACACAGTGTTTCATAAAGAGACAAAATGAACTATGGCTTCCTCCAGTGATAATTTACATAAGGGTTGCACATCAATGAAGGGATACTGCTAGTCTAACATGTATTACTAATGCAATATTCTCATAGATTTTTGTTAGCAATAAGAGAAGT
>OZ026602.1:33266574-33344074 GCA_964020085.1 Micromussa lordhowensis | reverse complement strand
GCAGTCGTTAACTCCAGTGCCGAATGACGAGTCCGAAAAAGAAAACCAACCACCGCCAGGCATTGCGAGTAAACAAAAACAAAAAGCAAATGATGCAAGCACCAGTATGCAGAAGAAGAAAAGGCCAGAAGTGTCCACTAAGCAGAAAAAGAAAAGGGAAGAGGTGTCAGTTATCGTGAGACATCCAGCCCCTACTTTACAGGTTAGCATACTTTCTCAATTGTTAAGAGTCAGTTTACTAGATGAGTGATTCATAATCAGTCGATACAAGGCACATGCGGTTTTTCAAACCAATTTTCATATCCATCAGAGGTTTCAGAAATCGGGATTCTGCTTACCAAAGTTGACGTGAATTGGTCAAGAACAAAATGGTAATACTATTAGGAACTTTTAATTTTCATCACATGCAAATCAACAAATTGATTTATCCTGGTGTAATTAACTTTAAAGAAGATCGTGCTTCAACAATCACAAGATGTTTATCTTGTGATTGTTTGATCCAAAAGTTTTGTTTACAACTACGCTAACATTGTCGGTTTTCTGTAAAAGAATGTTTACACATAAGCGTAATTGAGAACAAAAGCTTAAGCGACACAAAGCTTTAAGCGCGTGCTAATCAAAATACGTTTACAATTAGGCTAGCTTTGTCGGTTTTTGGTACGAGGTTTCACACATAACCGTCAATTTGTTAACAATAAGTTGTTTATGCGTAGGCGAGTGGGGGACCTAGATTGTTTTACTGTCTCTGGCATTCGGGAAAAAAAATGAGTGTTTGATGAAAACAGTTTTCAAAGTTCACCTCGCGCTTGTTGCAACACAATGTTTAGCACACGCTAATCAAACTACATTTACAACTGGGCTAACTGTTTTTTTTTCTTTCAGTCCAGTGAAGCAAATGTGCAAAGAGATGGAGTTAGCAAAAAACGCCATGCCGACCGAAACAGACTCACTCAAGGGTGCCGATTGTCAGGAACAAGTAAGTTTACTCACTTCTCATTCAGACCAGAAAAAAACTATTTTACAAAAACTTTTTAGGTTGTTTACTCAAAGGCGTCACTTTGTTAACATTTAATTTGTTATGCGTAGCCGTGACCTTGAGCTTGCTTTTTCCAGCAATAAGAAATTCACTTTATTTTATATGCATATTTTTCAATAACCTGTGAAATGCAAAACGCGACGATTGTTTGTGATTTTTACCTTTTGCTTGCTTTTTTCCCAGCTCATTGAAGTAGTTAACAGCATTGAAGCAACTAACGATGACAGCCTGATTAATTTCCACCCGTCTTGGGGACTGTTTGAGGAGACAACAAGCAGCAACATTGCTACTGCAAGCCTCATCGGGTCTGTCCTTTGAGATCTGGAGCAACCGCCCTGGAACGAGGTATCCACTCCAAGGTCCACCGAACACGAAGAGCTGACTGCGATTGCCAGAAGACAGATGCAGGTTCTGCTAAACCAGGAGGCTATGTAAAAGAAGCTGGACCACATCATCTCCCTGCTTTCCGCACCAGTGGCTAACCGACAGGAAGTTATCCATGTTCCTCCTGCTGTCAGACCACAAGCCAACCATCCATCAATCCAAGAGCCAGTTCCACGTACCATGCCTCCTGCTTCCAGTCCTCTAGATGGGATAAGCCCACCAGAAAATACACCAAACGGACAAAACTACTACGGACAAAAAATACTTTCACTGTCTTAAGCCAGTTTAAGGAAACTGGTCAATTCTATCAGAGACGTTTGATGACCAGAAGCAAGAAGACGAAAGACTAAACTGTATTGGAGGGTAGTCCAGTACTATAAATGTTACATGGTAAATAGCCCTTTTTACAGTTTCCGGCGCCATATTGGATTTATAACCTCGCAAACATGATAGCGAGGCTAGTGTTGAGTCGTGTTGGGAGTTCATGTGAGATTACAGTGAAACATGGCAGTGCCCTGTTGTTTTCATCAAGATATTTTGACAATGAACGACACTTTCCCTACGCAGGATACACCTCATTCTTCTTCAAAAAGAAGAGGAAGACACTGTGCCGCTTTTAGCTGTGCTAATAGCTATTACCATGCAAAAGGCAAACCAACAGGTCTGCATTTCTTCATGTTTCTGAAGGATGTCCAGCGGCGAAACAGATGGTGCAATCTCATAAAGCGCCAGCATGGAAAGGATGGATTCTTCGTCACAAAATCAAGTTTTTGGGCTCGGAACATTTCACAAAAGAAGACATCTGAAAAACGTTGGCAGGTTGCTGGGAATTGGTGAAAGGTTCATAATGTTTGTACGGTTGTTTTGTTGTTGCTTGGATACCAAAAGAAAGTGCCTGCTTTGATTTTCGGTCTTACTGTATAGTGTTTATACTGTGACTTTTTTCTCTTAATAAAAAGTTGATATTTATATTTCTATGTGCACTGTGGTCTTATACGATATTTGTGAACTGAATGTAAAATTATAATAGTATAATATAATATTTTTTAAAAAATGATGAGGTTTATTATTACATATAGGGGCAGAACCATCTTTACTTAATTGGTCAGTACCAAAAAAACAACAGAAACTGCCTGATGAAAGGGTCCCAGTACCAACTGTTACAACTCAGCCCAGGAAGAATCAGACGTCCTTAAGCTGCAACCGGACATGGAACTACTGCAAGTACAATTAGCTGACTTGAAAGAAAAATAAATGAAGTTGAGAAAGAGAGGGATGCTTTATTGGCATGCCAGTTTTCAATAGACAAAATTAAAGATGATGATTCAGCAGTTCTATTTTATACCGGATTTCCAAACTATGGAGCACTCATAAGCTTCTATAATTTTATTGAACCAAAGCTGACAAAGATGCAGTACTGGAAAGGAGAGAAATTGTTCAAAGAGAATCAGCCATACCAAACGGATGATAACGGAAAAAAACCCTGGGCCTTCAAGAAAACTGTCATACTTGGATGAATTTTTGCTTGTACTTACCGGTATGAGACTTAAGGGTGGTTTATTTGTACAAGATCTCTCTGATAGATTTGAGATCAGCACAAGCCAGGTGTCCAGAATCTGCATTACATGGATCAATCTTCTATATGTGGAACTAAAAGACCTTTTCCTGTTTCCAGCGCAAGAACTGGTTCACAAGAATATGCCCCAAGAGTTTGCTCCATATGCAACAACTAGAATTATTTTAGACTGTACAGAACTGTTTATTCAGCATTTTTCAGCAATGCTTGCACAGTCTGAGACATGGTCTGATTATAAGCACCACAACACTTGGAAGCTGTTGGTAGGTGTAACCCCAAATGGCCAAGTGAGTTTCCTGTCAGACCTCTGGAGACGGCGAGTCTCTGACAAACAAATTACAAGGGAAAGTGGTGTTTTGGATTTGTTAGAACCTGGTGACAATGTCATGGTGGACCATGACTTTGATATTTCTAACATTGTCAGTGATGGCGTTACGGTCAACATGCCACCATTCTTGGCTGGAAGAGAACAAATGACTGCGGCAGAAACTGAGGAGACAATGAGTATTGCATCAGTGCGCATTCACGTGAAGCGTGCAATCGGCAGAATTAAGACTTGCCACATTTTAGATGGTACATTGCCCAACACACTAAGTCCATATGCCACTCAGATAGCAACAGTCTGTGGGCTATTAACAAACTTTTTGTCCCCTTTGTTGGAACCAGCTAAAGAGCCACTACATGTGCTTGCATCATGAAGCAACTAATTGTTCTCTGTAGCTTGGGAATGTCATGTGAAGAGAAAATATGTTATGATCACCTAACCCTTTAAACGCTAACATCAAAATTTAAATTCTCATTTGTTAAAATATCAAGCAAATTCACTTTGTGTGATCATGTCCTTAATTCTCGTGATTACTCAGCTTAATAAAATATTGTTATTACAAGGAGAAATTTGATGCTGATCACTCTTGTGACTTTAAGGGTTAAGAGAACATTGAATGAGCTAATGATGTCGTTTAAGCTTGTAGCTATAGCAACATTTTCAGGCTCAAAAACTGATATGGTCCTTTTTATACTCTCAAATTGATTTAGGTGTAATAATTACACGAAGGAGAAATTATTTCTCCTTACCTTAAGAAATATTAATGTTGTCAGTATTCAAATGAAAGTCAAATAAGAGTTAAATTACATCCTTATTTCAGTATAACAAGTAGCATGGGAAGGAGCTTCATAATTTTTTTCTTCAAACAGTTACTTTTTTCCTGTGAATAATAATAATATAATCATTGCCAATGAATGGGCTCTTTGAAGTGTCAACTTAAGACCACTTGATGAGAAATAGTTTCCATATGGAATCCATACACCATGGATGTAGAGCAGTTCTCTAGGTTAAACCCTCCTGGTCAACATTTCTGGAAAAAAAGGATCTTTAAAGTAGTACCGGTAATCTATCTTTGGAAGGTATTCATCCCAGCAACTAACATCAAAGAAAATGTTTTCTATAAATTGAGGCTCGTCTTTACCAAAGTAAAATACGAAAATAATTCCTTTCAGGTCTAGGTTTGAACAATATAGTTGACCTTGGACTTGAATATAATAGTCATGGTTTCTTTTTAACCTTATGGTAAAATCAGGTGTTTGTTCAAGCAAAAAGTTTTTGATTTACAGGCTTCATCGACATCCATTCCTGCTTTACTAAAATGAGACTTAATTTCCATAACCCACTTGCTGTTCTGGTCCATGTTTGTCACAATCCTGTCCAAACCTGCCCCAAGTATGTTTTTTCCTGGACACCAAAAGGCCAACCTCCCCACTTTTAGATTGAATCCTTGTTGTTGCATTTCTCTCAGGTACAGTTTAACAGCCCTCTCTTCACTTTCAATGCCATACTGCACTGCCTCTGTTGTAAAATTTGAGTAAAGCATTGCTTTAAGTTTCCACTTTCGTTTTTGCAGCCTTTCCAAAATTTGAAGCTGTCAGAATTGATTTTTGCTTTTCAAACCAAATCGGATTTTGGCTCTGTCACCTTGTTGACATTTCGGTTTCCTTAATTCCGTCTTCACTGATAGTCCAGGATGACACATGTTCATCCACCATGCCTTTAAAACGATTTGTTGCAATATTGTAGCTATCAGTGAAGAGAATGGCATTTTCATCCTCTGTCACATTTTCAGAACAAGTATTATCTGTTCCTGAGCATTTCTATTTAATGTCATGAAAGAGAAAAAATGAACTAGATGGCAAACAATTTTGCAGTTCACTTCAAAGCTTTTTGAAGCTTTCAGGGTCTCTAATTCACTGTTGTGGTGCACTCGGATCAAATTTTATGATTTTGACCAGCGTGTGAATATTTTTCTTTCCAAATCTGATTTTTTCTGATCAGTACTTTGTCGAGCGGTTTCACGGCAACACTTTCATTTTGCGGTACAATCCAGACTGACAGGCGGGATGTGTAGGTTTAAGGCTCCTCTGACGTAATTACACTTTCTCTTGCCTTGTAATCCAAGTCCGGCGGTGCAAGTACAAGCAGCGCGCAGAAGATCACAAGTCGGTGAAAACTCGATCACAACTGGGTATGGTGTCTTCTTCATCAAAGGTAAAACATTCGCCCTGAAGTATCTTTTGTTGTCGTGGTTTTTGCATTCCAATTTCTTGACATTCCCTTCGAAGAAGAACTTGCTAGACTCAAGTTTCTTGTAGTTAGTTCCCTTTAGAACGATATGACGATACTTGCGCGTCGATACCACAACGTAATCGTATAGCTGAACAAAATTCATTTCAGGCAAATTTCTTACATCTGTCGACCATCCCAGTGCCGAAATCCTGGTCTTTATATTTTAAAACCATTTCGGTTGAACGATCGCAAAGAAGAACTTGCACGTGAAGCTACTCTAACACTACTATCAGCTGTTTTGAATCTTCTGCGACTCAACACTAACCTCGCCATCATGTTTGCACGGTTACAAATCCAATATGGTGCCAGGAACTGTAAAAAGGGCTATTGCTTTGAAAGTTATGACTTTTATATTAGAGCACATAAGAAAAATGAAAAAGGCCATTTATCCATGTCATATTATTTTATTTTTAGACCTCCTGTTTTTGACATTGTTCCCATTATTGAAATGAACTCAATAAATTGACCTCGCTCCCAATGTGTGGCTTCATAGCTCAGTTGGTAGAGAATCGGAACGGTATCGCGGAGGTCACAGGTGCAAATCCTGTTGAAGCCCTGATTTTTTTCAGGCTTCTTTCCAGTTCCTTTAATTGGAAAATATACTGCAATGATCATTCTTCACTTTCACTTTTAATTAAGACTAATCGATTTATGGTCTGAACTAAGTTCAATTCAATTAGTTTGTGGACTTTTCTATGTAACAGTAGAGTAAGATCCGTCTGCACGCAATATATTGATTTTATGCTCGAATCACAAAACTACAGTGAAAACTGTATTAGGCGGCCACCTTTGAAGGTTTGTATTTTAGCGGAGCATCATGCATGTAAAAATGTAGTAACCTGTAGATGCCAAAAGCTTTGCCTAGGACGTCATCGTACTTATATAACTCATGTCATTATCATTTCAGTGTCTTTACAATGTGTACAAAGGGTTTATGACAAGAGACAGACTTGTTACTATTGTGGCACTTTGATTTGTAAAATTGCAAGGCATCATGAGCTAAAGCACCAGTCTGAAAGAGAAGTTGCCATTGCCCTCTCCTTCAACAAAGGGACTAAAGAAAGGAAGAGACATCTTGAGAAACTGCAGTTATTAGGTAACTACCACCACAATTTGACTGTCTTAGAAACTGGCAAAGGAGAGCTTATAGTCATGAGACGTCCCTCCTCTTCTACTGAGAAGTCCAGTCCTGAAGATTTCCTTCCCTGTCCATCTTGCTGCGGCTTCTTAAAACGCCAAGATTTGTGGAAGCACGCTAAATCCTGCAAGTTTAGGCCGGAGCATATGAAAGATGCCCCAAAATATCAGAAGGTACAACAAAACTCAAAATTGATGCTGTTTCCAGCTATTTATAATGACAGTAGCAGTATACTGAGTAAATTACTTGCAACTATGAAAAGTGATGAAATTTCAGTAATCACCAGAAATGACGAGCTCATCAGAGATGTTGGAGTGATGCTTCTCAAGAAGCATGGAAAAAAGCAAAACAACCTGGTTTCTCAAAAAATGAGAGAACTCGCTCGGCTTGTGATGCAGCTTCGTGAAACTGAATTCCAACCTGATGCTCAGCTCTCTGAATTCATTAAGCCTGACAAGTTTGATGTCATTGTTAGTGCTGTAAAGAACATTTTAAAGTTTTATTTTCAAGGAGGTGTTCACAATGTGGCTACTCCTTCTCTATCTCTAAAGCTGGGTCATTCCCTTAAAAAGTGTGTTCACACTCTTTGGGGCCATGAGTTGCACAGGAAAGATAAGGACTTGCAAGAGAATGCAGACAATTTTGAAAAACTATTGGAATCTGAGTGGAGTCATCATGTATCTCACCATTCTCTCAACACTCTCAGTACAAGAAAATTCAACAAAGTGCAGCTTTTGCCTCTCGAAGATGATCTCAATAAACTACGGAAGTTTGTCCTTCTCGAGATGTCCTCTAGTGTACAACTTCTGGAAGAACAGCCTCAGCTACAAGCATGGAGTGATTTAGCCCAAGCAACTCTAGCAAGGCTAGTCATGTTTAACAAACAAAGAGGGGGAGAAGAGTCGATGATGATTCTGGACAGTAACCAGAACAGAGCAGGCTGGAAAAAGTGAACAATCCTGAAATGATGTCAGCACTTAGCAGCTTTGAAAGAGAATTATCCAGAAGGCAAGTGAAGATATATGTAACTATTACTCAAAGTGAAGTTATATGTCTGAAGCTTTTGTAACTGCATTGATCAAAGATGTTTTAAGTACGGGTAATCAAATGGCGAGGAGTAAAATAAGGAAATAAACACGCATTTTGTCAAAAATTATAATAGATTTCCAAGCCTTTAGGCAAGGGAAAGAACATTTAGACATCTTCAAGACATCACTGTCAAGTATTAAAATAATTATAGGTCAGTAAATAAATGTTTGTTACCATGCGGAAATAAGCTAGACTGCCTGACGTAATGCTGCTGTATGTCAGGAAATGTAACTTAATTTAACTTAACTTAATTAACTCTAAATTCTCAGTCAGATCAGGGCGAAATTGTTTATCAAAGTATGTCACTTTCTAAATATTATTTTCGCTTAGCTTTTTGTTTAGATTGTTGGTTCACCAACCCCTATTTGCACCTTCATCAAGAAGAAACTCCACTTTTTCAAAAGGGTGGACTTTCCACAGATAAAGACAGTTATTTTTTGTTGTTGTCTTTAGACTAGACATGGTGGAGATTCGCGACAAGGGAGGAAGAAAGGTTACAGTCATTTTGACCCCCAACATGATCAACTCTATTGATGTTCTTGTCAAAACAAGGAAAACAGTGCGCATCGCAGATGAGAATCCGTACGTGTTTGCAAGACCAAATAGACAGTCGTTAGAGCCCATGCATGCCTGGGATTGTCTCAAGAAATTAAGCACAGTGTGAACCAGCTTTGTCAAACCCTACAAATATCACCAGTACCACACTGAGGAAGTACATAGCAACTATTTTGTAAGTACCGTCTCTGAAAGAAACCAAAGTCAACTGGCTTGCAAGACACCTTGGCCATGATATTCGAGTGCACACGGACTTTTACAGACTTCACGAGTCTACAATTGAAATCGTGAAAGTTAGCAAACTGCTTCTAACAGTGGATAAACGGGAAACAAGCAAATTTGCTGGAAAACGCTTGACAGAAATCAATGTCAATGGTAAATACAAGAGATCTTTCCATGCTAATTTAAGGTGGCTCAAAACAGTTTCCAGCAGTAACATTTTGATGGGTCATTTTTAAGCACTCTTTATCACTTGATGCCTCATTCATGGTATCAAAAAACTGCTTAATCATTGGTGAACATGTTGTTGTCACTTTTGTGACACAATAGGTAACCATAGCAACAGTATGACCTTAATTACAGCTTTAGGGGCTCATAATTCAAAAACAGCACCATGCATTTTTTTTATGTTATCAAGTTTCTACGTAGCCACCACCAATTTTCGTTCAATAGAATCTAATTTCATAAACTCGAAAAATTTGCTTTCTCTCCCTTCCTTTTAACATCTTACATACAAGTTAGTTTTGCAACTACGGCAATCATGCTGTCTGTCTTACTTTCACTTTTCAAACATGGACGGTGCAAAACAGTGGATTAAAACAAATACTGAAGAGAGAAACAAGTTGAGAGGCCATAAATCTCAGATGTTAAAAACATGGACTGGATATGAGAGTATTTAAGATTACATTATATTCTTAAGGTGATTCCTCAGTATTGCACTGCGCAACCGTGCTGCGAACAGTTTTCGCGTCATTAGCGCATGCTCTTACACAACGTAGGTAATTTCCCTCAAGCTAAGCTCAATATCGAAATAAATGCTCGTTTTCTCTCAAACGAGCATGGTGACCTATCTTTTTTATTAGATAAATTTGGTGTAAAAGATATTCTCTTTAAGATTAGAAATTAAGAAAAAATTTATCGGAAGGAAAAAAGATATATCTAAAAGAGTGCACAAAACGGTTACTCTTGGATGCAAATTATGACCTCGAAAACAACGATTGGAGGAAAGTTTTGAGTCAGTGTCATTTAGAATTGTGTGATTTTTCTATAAATTATATATTACACTGTTCCAAGTGCCCGAGACTTTCTGCCTATCAAGAATATTTTCAAATATTGCTTTAATAACCTTTGCTTCCAGCCACCACAACATGTAACGTGAACTGATGAAGTAAGCGAGCACAGTGACCTATCTTTTTTATTGTATTTTTGGAAACAGTGCTTGGTAGGGAATATTCAGGGAAAGTTTCAAAAAAGCATTCATCGCTAAATTTTATTCTTGAGGAATCACCTTAACGCACCTTGTTTACTCCATCTGACTCGAAGACGTTTTGTTGAAATCGCAGAACCAAGACTTTCTTACACTGATGGTGAGGTAGATGACAGGGCTGATGCTTTCGATGAAGGATCTTCAGGTGCGTAAGTGTTTTCTGCATTCACGGAATACTGGCAATGCTGACTTAATTAAGTTAGCTGACAACAGTTTTCAGCTCTTTCCATCATTTATACTATGATGAATCGATACACCCACTTTTAGTCATATGATCCTACAGTAATGATATCACACAAA
Source organism: Micromussa lordhowensis (assembly GCA_964020085.1). NCBI lineage: Eukaryota > Metazoa > Cnidaria > Anthozoa > Scleractinia > Lobophylliidae > Micromussa > Micromussa lordhowensis. Next base: position 33,333,893 of record OZ026602.1, on the reverse strand, counting down.
TACCCAGTCATTGGTTTAACATGTTACCATAGCAACAATACAACCCGTTAGAAACACCCTAAATGTTAGCTCTAGGGGAGACCCCCATTTTATTTAACAAATAGAGAAGCCTAAGCCGTGTATTACACTATGATAAAACACAACGGGCATTTGAGAACATGAGGGAAATGTAGAAAACACGAGCCGCAGGTGAGTGTTTTCTACGTTTCTCGAGTGTTCTCAAATGTCTGGAGTCTTTTATTACAGTGTAATACTCGGCTTAGGCTTCTTCATTTGCTTTATGATATAGAGGTAATGCAGCGAAAAACAATAAAACACGCTTTTGCTATGTTTTATACTCTGATAAAATATGGGTTTTCGACCAATCAGAGCTCGCGCAGGGTCCTATCTATGTTATAATATCGAATATTTATAAGCAAGATACGAGGAACGTTTGTTGAAACTTAAAAAAACTGTGATGGGGGTTCAGAGCCATCTTAAATCTTCAAAAATTCAAGGTGGCTCTGTTAATCACCTATTGACATACCTTTTGCATGGCTTTTGTGAAGAACAAAAGTGCAATGTTTTTTTTGTAATCTTTTGATCAGAATCACCGTGGATAAATAAAGTTTTCCTATCCTATCCTATCCTATCCTATCCTATCCTATCCTATCCTATCCTATCCTATCCTATCCTATCCTATCCTATCCTATCCTATCCTATCCTATCCTATCCTATCCTATCCTATCCTATCCTATCCTATCCTATCCTATCCTATCCTATCCTATCCTATCCTATCCTATCCTATCCTATCCTATCCTATCCTATCCTATCCTATCCTATCCTATCCTATCCTATCCTATCCTATCCTATCCTATCCTATCCTATCCTATCCTATCCTATCCTATCCTATCCTATCCTATCCTATCCTATCCTATCCTATCCTATCCTATCCTATCCTATCCTATCCTATCCTATCCTATCCTATCCTATCCTATCCTATCCTATCCTATCCTATCCTATCCTATCCTATCCTATCCTATCCTATCCTATCCTATCCTATCCTATCCTATCCTATCCTATCCTATCCTATCCTATCCTATCCTATCCTATCCTATCCTATCCTATCCTATCCTATCCTATCCTATCCTATCCTATCCTATCCTATCCTATCCTATCCTATCCTATCCTATCCTATCCTATCCTATCCTATCCTATCCTATCCTATCCTATCCTATCCTATCCTATCCTATCCTATCCTATCCTATCCTATCCTATCCTATCCTATCCTATCCTATCCTATCCTATCCTATCCTATCCTATCCTATCCTATCCTATCCTATCCTATCCTATCCTATCCTATCCTATCCTATCCTATCCTATCCTATCCTATCCTATCCTATCCTATCCTATCCTATCCTATCCTATCCTATCCTATCCTATCCTATCCTATCCTATCCTATCCTATCCTATCCTATCCTATCCTATCCTATCCTATCCTATCCTATCCTATCCTATCCTATCCTATCCTATCCTATCCTATCCTATCCTATCCTATCTTATCTTATCCTTGTAATAATAGGACGCTCTACCAAGAAGCAAGTCATGAAAAGCATGTCCTGGAAAGATTCAACTACGGAAGTGCCTAGCAAATCATCACAAAAGTTAACTATGTGAAAGTCAAACAGTAAGATACGAAATCATTTGTTGATATTCCTAAAAATTGGAAAGCATTTGAGACGTTCTCTTTTATGGTGTTGTCGCAACAAATTTCTTAAGTACATATATATCTTTTTGTTTAGGTAAATCTAAACCCAACGGTGACCTTCACCTGCCATGACAAAATGACAAAATTTTTTTTTATCCATGACAAATTTCTTTTAGTCATGACAAAATTATTTCAGTCCTGACAAAATCCTTTTTTATCCATGACAAAAATAATTCTTTCAGTCATGAAAAAATTCTTTCAGTCGTGACAAAATTCTTATTTGTCCATGACAAAATTCTTTTTTATCCATTGTTGGAAGAAAGGCATTGGTCAATAAAACTTTTTTTGGTACTTCATGTCATTGCTGTATGGATGTCTATATTCTTCAACATTAATCTTGACTTATTTTATAATAGAAGCCAAAGGAAGAAAGGTGAAGAGCATAACTTCAGATAAGGAAGATGGTAATGATCTAATCTGAGCTTAAATTTTAGTTGTGCATAATAAAAAGATGTCGATAAGAAAAAAGTTAGCTTGAGAAAAACACTATAGACCACTACCCTCTTACCCTTCTTCTTTTTGTGCTGACATACATACATACAGAATTATTTACAAGCTTTCTCCGGCAAATTTGCTCGTTTCCCCTTTATCTACCGTTAGAAGCAGTTTGCTAACTTTCGCGATTTCAATCGTAGACTCGTGAAGTTTGTAAAAGTCCCTGTGCACTTGAATATCATGGCCAAGGTGTCTTGCAAGCCACTCTAGTCTTTGATGCGTACACATATTGTTTTTTATTACTTTCTCTCAGATATTGCTTATCCGGAATTTTCAGAAATGGATGGGGAGCTTAGTGACTATGGTGAGGACAACCGTGTTGTCGAAGGTGATAAGAAAAATATCCTGACGAGAGAACAAAACTATCTAGAAATTAACTACATGGTGCCACAATTCCTTTTCTACCACCTTTTCTAGAAGGAATTATCCGGTTTCAAAATGGAGAGCAACCTTTGCGATTTGTTAAAGTTTTGCAATTAAAGCATTGCTAAACTGCCTTTTCTAATGGAGTTCAGAACCCAAGTGATGATACAAGAGGATTTCTTCCCGTAAACTCTGCAAGGGAAACGCCTCTCTAGAAAATCAGGTGTGTAACTTCAACTCGACGTAAACTTTATGGATTGAAAACCTTATGCACTCTCACTCTTGGGTATATATTAAAGATTGGGAAGTTTTGGAAGTCCCTCTTCCCCCATCTCAGTTTGAAAAGGTATGTGTTTGAGAAGGCCCCCAAAGTTGGTCTGAACAACACACAGTGGTGAAGCGGAAACGGATGTTCGTAATCATTAAGTAGGAATAACATTGAGTTGGTTCACGATTTTCCCCCAAGTACACTTTTATCTTTGTGAAGTATTTTTCAGAATCTCAGTTTGTTAAGTTTTTTTTTATTATTATTTTCTATCAACATAGAACACAAGACGATTAGGGGTGGCTGCTGTCAGAAACATAAAGATCAAGATAAGGAGAATTTAAACTCTGCCATGTCAAACACAAAGCGTAAGTTGGTCAAATTTCTTTCTTTAAAAAACATAGGATATTTTGTCATGTGCAAACAAGTTGATTTTAGTGAACAAAAAAATGAATGCAGTTGCCTCTGGTAAAGAAGTCAAAAGCACTGTGAATATCTACTACCATGTTGTATTTGTCCATCTTCACTGTGTCTACATTCTCTGATGTTTTGTATCTTTATTTATAGTTGTCAAGGTACCTACAACAACGGCCAAAATTGATGGGAAAGGTCCAGCTAAGGAGGATGCTAAAAAAGCCATGCTAAAATCAGGAAGTAAGTCTGGAATATTTATTCAGTCTTTGTCTCAAATGTATGCAGAAGTCTGACTGAACAAGGCAGCATTTTCTCTGACCTAACAAGCTAAAAACGGTTTTGACAAGTGTATTATTATTATTTTAGTGCTGCTTTGTTTGACTCTGTGTTGAATATGTACATTTTACGCAGTGCAAAACAAAGAACCAACCGACTCAGTGGCAACACTCTTAATAGACGTTGTAATATATTTCTACCGTTCAATTTTGTATAAGCATTTGGCCCAAACTAACTATTAAGTAACGGTCCATGTAAGAAGGATAGCACACGCGGCAAGGAATGCTGAAAGGTGCTAACTTTTGCACAGCTTTGCTATTGTTCTATCATACTTCTGATTGGCTCAATCACCAAAATCTACCAAAACTTCAGGTAGCTGTGTAGTTATTTTTTATTCTTAATTGATCAACTATTTTCCTATCAACAAAATCTCTTCTGAGTCTAAATGCCAAAGTAATCCTATGTGGGGAACATTGGAAAATTGGAAGCTTTTACTGTCTTTGTTTACGTCTGTAGTGATTGGTTGAAATGGTTTCAAAACAAAAAACTACCTTTCAAAATAGAGTTTAAATACATTTTATTTCATAAACCTGCTTTCCATTGATTGATAAATTCTTGGTCTGAAAACACAACCGTTTCAACATGGGGAAAGTGTATTGCCGCAGAACAATAGAAAATGCTACAGTTCTTATCCGGATCATTACTTAAACATGGTTTAGAAAAATACTGAACAGCCGTTGCATATATCAAAATTTGCGGATGTGCTATGTTTCCTATCGTATGTCCAGAAATTTCATTTGTACTCATTTGGCTTGTATTTGATAGTATATCAACCGCACATTTGTCAATGCCATTCATATTTTTGTTGTACGTCCGCAAACAGACTTTGTTCCACAGGTTCGGATTATGGATAATGAATGCGTGAGTTACTAATATAGTGATCAGAATGTTTAGGTTACTGTTTTTATCGCTCAGATTTGGCAGTAGATTTGTTTTTATGAAATTTAGTCAAATTTCATAACATACATGTAGATAAAACAAGATGTATCAGGTGTTGTATCTAACTTTTGATATAGGCTTAGCTTGTAGAATGTCGCAGGTATTCTAGAAAATTGCCTCTCCACACGGAGGGAAATGGTTAAGAAGCCCGATAAATATTAAAGAAGTTAAGAAACAGGCTAAGATTTATGTTGGAAGGTCCTTGACCCTGCACATCTTCTGTTTTATGCTCAGTGACTATGCATGAATTACATAATCGGTATGCTTCTATATTGGTTAGTTGTACAAGCACACATAACCACCTTTTGTATTTTGCCAGGTTTTGTGCAGGGTCAACCCCCAAAATAGCCAACAAAAACACACAACAAAGAACTTCAGTTTGCCAGGTTTCATAACCATTCCGCTCTATTAACTGTGCTTTCCATAAGTATTCCTCAATGTTTTGGTGTGTGATACTTTGTCTCGTTAATTTCACGCCTCGGGGAACAATGAGGGTCTCAGAGAAATACTGGGCCAGTCATTAAAATGCCCTAGTCAGCCACACTTTTGTCTTTGTTTACATGCGTGAGTTATTCTGAACATGTTTGAAGGAAATGAAGGAAATCACCGTGAAACTAGTTAAAATAATTGAACACAGTCTCAGGAACACAGCTTACAGTAAAGCAATCGAAACTGGTGGAGGCTGGCTAGGATAAAGTTACTTACTTACCAGCATCCTTTAAGTGCTCAATTATAAATGTGTGGGAAAACAAGAGAGAGCGTCAATTCCAAGCAGGAACTTTTACTGGAGCAAAAGCGGCCATTCAAAATGATAAAGATTTTATTAACGTTTAATTGATAAGTTAACTCCATTTTGTATTTTGCATCATTTTCATGACGTATTTGTCTGGAATTTGCTTTGAAGGAAATTATAGAGAAATGATAAGTTGGACCTTGCTATGAAATGAAAAATAAGAGCTTTTGGAAGTTAGGTGTATTGACATGTCCCTATACGCATTGTCCAGACAGTTCCCACAAGTAAGGCGTATTGCCATGTGTACTGTCTCAAAATACAATCCCCACAACTCGGGTGTGTAGCTCTGTGTACTCATAAGTACCGTCCAGAACGCAGTTCCAGCAAGTAGGTAAAGTTTGCAGTGTAAAGTTTCCCCAAAAGAGTGTCCCCACAAAAAATATTGGCCTTTTTCAAGTCTCAGTTGAGCACTGTACAGTGTTCAACGAGACTCGTGAACATTTCGGAGATGAAACAGTATACTGCAATTCAAAAGGCTAAGAGAAAAGGCAAGAAAACAGGAGAGGAAAGCGCAGCGGAAGAAATAGTAGTGCAGCGAATAAGTGCATATGTGTCAGGCAAACAGCAGAAATACACTAGGATAAGGCCACAGAAATACGTGCCTTTTGAGCATGAAGCGATAACCATTGCGAACATGAAAGATGCCTGCAAGAAACACTTCAGTCCTCAGATCAAAAAACATCTTATCTATGATGTACTGGCTGGAGAGTGCGGGCCATCTTGCGAAAAGATGGCCCATATTCCAAACCAAAAAGTGTTCTATATACGGTTTATAAAACCCGAAGGAGTAGAGGTCGTTTCCGATAAGGATGGATCGTAGGAATGCAACCACAAGGTAATAAACCCATAATAAACAAAGTGAAACACGAGTTTTATTTGCACTTTGGATTATGAATTCAAGACCTTCTTATGGGAAATGTGATAAGGACATTCTAGGTAGGTAAGATTTTAGTCACAGCAAAATAGACTTCGCAGGTCTTTGTGGAAGCATCGTTTTTACTCTTGGTGCATAAAAGTATCCATAGGGAGTGGAGGTGGGGGGGTTACTGGTTACAGATTCACTGGAAATCATCTCCTGATTCAAGGACGGATGCATCAAATTAAATCCCTTGTTTAGGTGCAGATATCAATAGCCATACTCTGTCCAGTGGCACCTCCTCATATATGCCATAGGGTGCAACTTGGGGGGAACATTTAACATTGTGGTTTGTTAAAGTGTTTCAATCTGATAAGCGTCGTGGCATACCAGTTATAGCAACTTTGTGTCAATTGTTGTACCATTTTCTCACAGTTACTTTTTGATAAGGTTTTGTTTGTTATCTTGACTCACAGGAACTTTTATGAAGATTTTATGCAAAGCCACTGTTTATATTCTAATTTAGACAACTATTTAATTGCAAAATTTAACCAAATCTGCATCCAGCTGTTAGTGCCAGGATGTTGGCCGATTATTGGTACTGATACTGTGAAGTTCCAGAAGGATTGGATTTTCCAGGATGGCATTAGAAAAGAGGGATACTTTTGTTCCCTGATTCATAACAGTCTAAAGTATTTTACATTCCACTACAAAGTTATGAACCAGCATTCTTAAACTCATTAAAGTGCACCTAACCCCAAAATATTTTTTTCGCTTAAAAAGCTCTTTGCACCTGTTTGAAACGCAATGCGCCTTTTTGCCCTTTTCTAGCCCTAATCTTGACTTTTTACAGGCGGTAAAAGTTAAGAAATCTGGTCATCGTCTGTTCCACGGTCGAGCAAGTAAGGGGAATGGGTTTATTCCTGGGTTGATGTCACAAACTTCTTTGCATGCTTGTTTACAAAGACTTAATACGATGCAAATCAGTCTGTGACGTCAACCTAGGAATAGACCCATGCCCCTTACTAGCTCGGTCGTACAACAGATGATGGCTAGATTTTGTAACTTTTACAGCCTATAAAAAAGTAAAGATTTAGTTTCAAAAGGGGCACTGCGTTTCGAACAGGTGCAAAGATTTATTTAAGCAAAAAAATATTTTGGGGTTAGGTGCACTTTAATAATAAGTCAACAGCTAATAAATAACATATATCTAGGTCAGGTAGATGGATGTTGATACCCAATACCAATAATAATTAATATTAATTACCTTCAGTCGCCTTTAGTACTGTGCTTTCATCAGTTTCTCTAAGTTTGGAACTTCTGATAAAATACTCACCCCCATTGTTGATAATCTGGCAAAATGTTATATTGATTTTGGTATTATCAATGTTCAAAGAGTTTAAGTAAGAGTTTAACATGGTTGCAAGTTCTTCCTTTTGTTCTATATTTTTTGGTTTGGTTCACAGCAAAAGAAAGCAAGATATGAAGCTCCACAGAAAAGGCCTGCCTCCCATCCAAGCCCAGTGAAGCCTTCACCTTCAACGAGTAAATTTTACCCCAAAAGCCTTTCTATCAAGGATATACTTAGCCTTGGAAGGGTGGTTGAGAACAAAGCCAAGAAAATCCTGATCTACAAATTTGATTTTGTTCACATGGAATGGTTAACAGTGCCATTCCAAGCTGAATTCGTCATAGAAGAGAAAGAGTTTGCAGCTGGTGGTTTCCGAAAGGCATTCATAGCCACAAGCATTACAGAAGGCTTTAATAAAGGAACATGGGTTGCCAAGAGTTATCGGGAGACTGCTGTTCAACTGATTAAGGATACAAGACAGACCACAGAAGAACACACAAGAACGTCAGTACAGATGCAATATCTAGCAAGAAACTTTGCTTCCCAGCTGAAGGAAGCAATTGCAAAGGACAAGCTTGATGAATATGGAGAGTCATTTGAATACAAGCCTGTGTACATGGGAAAAGCAGAGGATGGGGAGCTCTTAACAGTTGAGGAGTTCATCCCTGGAGGCTTTGTAAAGTTTATTAACAACAATGGAATTGTCTGTGAAGAAGATACCATGCTATGTAAGAAGGTACAGGCCTTTTCTCATTTTACCTATCAGAATTCAGATGGCAAAGTTATTGTTTTAGACATCCAAGGGTCAGGATATACATTATATGACCCTGAAATAGCCTCAGCGGAGGTACACAGTGAAGATGGGGGTTATCAGTTCTGCACTGGAAACTTGGCTGGAAAAGCAATCGAGTCATTCTTTGAGGAACATCAATGCAACTGCTACTGCAAGCTCCGAAAGCTGAAACTTAGACCAAGTTAGTTAATTTCTAATCTTTTTTTGCTCTTTTCACCTGTGTTGTTTACCACGTAAGTTTCCCCCAACCCACCCCCTTTCCTGTGTCTGCTGTTTTTTTTTTTCATAAGGAATGCTGCAGTGTTTAAAATCATATTGCCTAATTTGGAATAGAAACTTCCCTTTGTAGGACAGCATGGAGTAGACATGTTACTTTTATAATGTTACAGTTCTAGTAGTACCAATAGTCCTAAATGTGGGTGTTTCGCCACTATGGAATTTCGTTTTGCTGACTCCATGTTACAAGAGATTGATGAAAGTGAAACAACATTATAAAGTTTAATGATTGATCAGAACGTTATATAGTTATATAGCGTTCTGCATGTTTTGTAAAAAATTGTTGGGCATGAATACCTGGAACTGTCACAAATTTACTCAATGATTTGGATTGGCCCCCTTTACAAGTCCGGAGGAAAGTTGCTCGCCTCACCCTTTTTCATAAGGCTATCCAAGGTGAATCAGCGATAGAACTCCCAAGCTATATTAAAGGATGCAATTGCAAACTAAGATCTACTCACCATAATAGATTCACTGAATTGAGACCAAGAACGGAGGCCTACAGAAACTCCTTTTATTGCAGGACAATAAAGGATGGAACTCATTGCCTAACAATGTTTTACATATAGAAAAAAAATAATTATTTCAGAAAGCGCTCAGGCTAGACTAGATTATGTTAGAGTAATTAATTTGTGACCTGGAAAGCAAAAACGGACACTAACGGTTTTCCGTTAAACGGGTAAAAATAAACGGATTGTAAACGGTTGACAAACGGTTAACACAAACGTTTAAACGGTTTCTCTTTCCGTTTAAACGGAAAACCAAAAGCGTTAAACGGTTTGACAAAATCCATAAACGGATTGAAGGAAACGTTAAACGGTTTAAGAAAAATCATAAATGGAATTCTGAAAACGTTAAGCGGATAAAGGTAAACGTTAATCGGTTGAACAAAATCGTTAAACGGATACCTCACAACGTTTCACAGTTGTAAATAATAACAAGAAAGCTGAAAATCTCTGCTCGAAATACTATTAAAAACAGATTTATTTTAGAAACGAGCGATCACAAGGAGACAGTAAACTAAGAATGTCACGCTTCATTCTTGAATTATATAACTTCAAAATCGCGAAAGTTCGGGTAAACTTTTAAATCTCAACGATTCAGGGGCAAGTTTACTGCAGCAGCAATGCAGACAACCAGTAAAATTACTAGGAAAACAACTCCACGTGCGAAGCAAGCGCTTTGTTAATCTATTATGTGTTGTGTGCGACCGATGATACCATGCAGATGTTTGTACTCGGCAAAAGTATCACACTTCTGATTATGCCGCAAAGAATTCGCAAAAAAGCATAATTATGAAAACAAGTTGTCTACATTTTCGCCAAAGGCTAATGGGCTTGAAAACTCTTCTGTTTAAAAAAAAAAATGTAAGCTTAACGAGGCTGACAAATAAACTGTTCAGTCATGCGATAGCCTTTCATCGAGTATTTACTGCCGTTGACTGCGACCTCATCACGTCACGATTAATTTATGACAACAAGATATATTGTACCATGCTGTTTTGATGTTCAATGAAATGCTCCTCCGTTAAACTAATGAAACTGCTTGTTGGATGTTTACATGTAAATGCTCCTTGAAAATCGTTTTACGCTGACTTACCGTTTGTGACATTCTGAAAGCTAATACGCAGTCACGCTTTTACTCCACGCTGATTGGATGATGCTAAAGAATGCATCCAATCAGCATGGTATAAACAGCGTGACTTTTGCTAATGTAGATTGCAAATTTTTATGCGACAAAGCATAGGCGCCCTTGGCCGGCGAGATTTTTATTGAAACTGAGGCGTGATTTTATTATCGAAACGATTACACAGACAGATATCATTTTCTCTTTTCACAGTAGCAATTAGACGTTGCTTTTTTATTCTCAGTAAAGAATATTTGCGATAAAATAGATTTTCATGTAGCGCGACAAACTTGTTGATGTAAACGACCTTTATGCATGCTAACAGAAACGAGCAGAAATGTTATCTTAGCGTTTGGTTGAGAGCTTCAAACGAAATGTACTGCGGTTTTTAAAGCGCAAACTAGTAACAATAAAATATGAAAAACTGTTCGCTGAAAGGAATGCGAGATTCGTAAACTACAGTCAGCTGCTGGGGAAATTAATTCACCGCTGCCACCGACCATTGTTTGCACACTGGAACTGAAAACTGATCTGCAGCTCCGTTCATTTTCCCACTCATTATTTTTTCCAGTTATGTTGAAGAGCCATTCGAACAAAGAAATGGTGTTTTATGCTTAACAAGTGAACCGAGCCGATCGAAGGAATGTTTTAAATTCCGTCTTGGGAAGCATTGAATTTGAATACTTGAGTCAACATCGGTCTCGATAATTTTTAAAAGACACACTATTCAATCTTCCTGGTTAGTCAATTTAAAATAATGTCTGCTTAAGTTAAGAGCTTCATTGTATGAAGTTTGGAAACCACAGGGAGCAGAGGAGTCCTACTTGGCCGTATTTCCAGTTCAATTCACAGTACAATTGTAGCGCGATGCGATCTGTTGTTGATTTGTTGATTCAAATCACTGTATGTGATCGAACTGTAAACATGCAATCATGTTACGAGTTTGTTAAAATCACATCCCGTCAAATAGGACACTTCAGCTCCCTGTATGGAAACTAACCGTTTTTAACGTTTTGCCTAAAATAACCGTTCAACGGATATTACATTCCTGTAAACGGATGACAAAGCGTTTAACACTTTGCTCAGAACGTTAAACGGATAGAAGATTTAAATAAACGGATGAGAAAACTGTTCAAACGTTTTGCCTAAATCGTTAAACGGTTACTAGATGTTTATAAACGGATAAGAAAAGCGTTTAAACGCTTTACATGATCCATTTTAAACGGATGTTAAATGGATAGTAAATGGTTTCTACCATTAAACGGTAAAACGTTAGTGTCCGTTTTCGCTTTCCAGGTCACATTTATATTTCTATTTTGTTTTTTTTATTTCTTTTATTTTATTTTAATGTCTTCCAGTGATGGGTACCCCCCTTGTAGGACTTAAAATTCATGTAGATGTAGATAGTTATTATGATATAATATTTTCAGTTGCTGTCAGTCAATAAAAACATTAGTCAACTAACAAATGTTTCAGAGATTATTTTCTTTACCAGAAGTAATTTTTGTCACATCCATCTTAAACTTAAACACACATTATTTTTATGTAACTTTATTGCGAGAAGGAGTGTCTACTATCTGCCCCATCACAAGCTCAGGGCAAGCTCAGGTAAGTACTGCTAGTGCCTACAGTACTGAGAATCTCAGCTGGAAGTTTCTTTTCAAGTAAATGTATGCATCCCTGCGATCATGGGGTCTAATCCTTTCACTATCTGGTAAAACACACTCCCATTCTGCTCTAAATTCGGGCTGCAGGAAATCATCAGGAACAGTCAGCACTCCAGACTGAGTAGCTGCCTCCTGGAGCTGTTCCTCTGTAACTGGAAGACCTGAAATGTAATGCAAATGAAAAATCAAAGAGAAAATTACCAAAACAAGAAAAAAAGCCAAGTCTGAAATGGTATTAGGTGTTCTAAACAAACCACACTCTTCCAGGCCATATTTTTCAGGGAAATTGTACATGTGGTTTGGAATAACATCTGGAAGAATCGTGTCCTTCTGTGCACCTATCCTATGAGTGTTCCAAACTGACTCTCTGAAGACATCTAGATCTTTCTGTATTAGTGGTATCATGATGAACGCCAGAAGCATCCTATACGATTGCACAGGAAGACAACAGAATTAAAATGTTGTAGGGCTGCAACTCGGGCTGTTTTATGTCAGGCTAATTAAAAAAACATAACATTTCCCAGCCATTCATGCCACAAATAATATTTTTCTAGATGTCTTGACCCTGAACCTTGGCTTTCCAGGGACAAACCTACTATTCACATGTACTACAGAACTGGCTTGATTTTTGATTATTGTTATTATTTTTTTCTAGTTCATTCATAATAACGATATTAAACGATATTTTTTCCGAGTCTACATTTCTCCTAATATTTAATATCGTCATTGTTGTTGTTTCATCATAACATCATTCATAATATTGAGTTGAATTGACAGTTCCCATGTACACAAAAACAGGAAGTTAGCAGCCTCAATCCCAGGGGGTGTGGACAAAACCTGGGCCCGGGCCCATGGGCTAGCCCATGGGCTAGCCTATGGGCTACCCTATGGGCTACCTTATTTTGATGATTTTACAATCTCACAATAATTTTTGGAGAGATTTTTAGAGAAAAATTGAGAATTTCCGGATAGTTTTTTAGAGCATTTTTCGGGATATTTGTGTCTAGGCCTAGAACAAAACAGTTTTGACACCACGTTATTCCTATGGCTTGAATTGACGAGACAAGCAACGCTGTGCAGTTAAAATGGCTTTTTTGGGAAAAGTTTTTTTTTTTTAATTTGTTTTCTCAAAGTGCAACTTTACCTGTGTATTTATTTGTTTCTTTATTTGTCATTCTACATTTTTTATCTTACTATTTTTCAGCGCTGAATATTTTTCAAGGTGTTTGTTTGAACTTTGCAAGAACTTTAGGACGCGCTGTTGTTGTTGAATGGTTCAAGGGTAATTCCGACGTCACACGAGCAGTTTATTTTTGGAAAGCAAAGCTTGAGTCAGTTGTGTTTCGAGGCAGCAAGTCTTTCCAACAAAATCAAAGGCGTAATTTCTCACGGTCAAAACTGGACTTGAGGAATAAAGCACTAAAAGTAAAGAACTTGAAGAAACCTCTGCCAAGATAAGAAATGCAGCTTACGCGCTTGGATCAGTACCGGTCAATGCTGTAGTAACTGCCATGAAAGAAATCACACAGTTCGATCGCACTTGCCGAACTGGCAAAAATGTGAGTCAGTGTTTTTCTGTGGTGAGTTGAGTAGACAACCACATGAAAAAACAGAACTTTCAGGAGTATAAAAGGGAAATAGCAGCATTGAAAACGGTCGAACGTTTTGGCGCCACTCTACAAAAACTTGAAGGGAAGTATAGTTGGTAGAGCGTACGGGAATTTTGTCTTTCAAAGTTTTTACAATCTGAATATCTGAATAAATGATAGGAAATCAATAGAAGAATTTTAAACATATTGAACATATTTATGGGGAAACTCTTCAAGCAAAATTTTCTATACTTGTTTTCGATTGTTTGTTCGAAGAACTATTTACTCGGGAGAAAGCCAGTTCAAAACCAGTACTATTTTCGAGGCAACCGTTTTCAATGCTGCTATTTCCCTTTTATACTTCTGAAAGTTCTGTTTTTTCATGTGGTTGTCTACTCAACTCACCACAGAAAAACACTGACTCACATTTTTGCCAGTTCGGCAAGTGCAATCGAACTGTGTGATTTCTTTCATGGCAGTTACTACAGCATTGACCGGTACTGATTTCCAAGCGCGTAAGCTGCGTTTCTTATCTTGGCAGAGGTTTCTTCAAGTTCTTTACTTTTACTGCTTTCTTCCTCAAGTCCAGTTTTGACCGTGAGAAATTACGCCTTTGATTTTGTTGGAAAGACTTGCTGCCTCGAAACACAACTGACTCAAGCTTTGCTTTCCAAAAATAAACTGCTCGTGTGGCGTCGGAATTACCCTTGAACCATTCAACAACAACAGCGCGTCCTAAAGTTCTTGCAAAGTTCAAACAAACACCTTGAAAAATATTCAGCGCTGAAAAATAGTAAGATAAAAAATGTAGAATGACAAATAAAGAAACAAATAAATACACAGGTAAAGTTGCACTTTGAGAAAACAAATTAAAAAAAATAAAAAAAACTTTCCCAAAAAAGCCATTTTAACTGCACAGCGTTGCTTGTCTCATCAATTCAAGCCATAGGAATAACGTGGTGTCAAAACTGTTTTGTTCTAGGCCTAGACACAAATATCTCGAAAAATGCTCTAAAAATCTATCCGGAAATTCTCAATTTTTCCCTAAAAATCCCTCCAAAAATTATTGTGAGATTGATGAATCATCAAAATAAGGTAGCCCATAGGGTAGCCCATGGGCCCGGGCCCAGGTTTTGTCCACACCCATCCCAGGGTCTCTCATTTTCCCGCCCTCCTGGGGTGAGAGAGAAGAGATCCTGGGAAAAAGATTGGAAAGTTTGATGGAGCCCAATCTCAAAGGTGTATGAATACAGTGACACCTTTATTAAGCGGACACCCTCGGGGAATGCTCTAGTGCCCGCTTAATGCAGGGTCCCCTTAATACAGGTTTCACTGTGAATGGTACGATGAGGAAACGTATAATGAATCACCTGTATTTGTCATCATGTGGATCATAATGGCCTTGGTCCTTGAGCCAAAACAAATGACCTTTATAGTCATTCTCCATGCGCTCGTGTAACTCTCTCCACCATCTCTCAATCTATGATTGAATTACAAAAAAAAAACCTATCAGAACAGTCAATTAGATAACCGTAGGAACACAGTTATGTTGACCTGGACTGTTCCCAGCAATAACCTGAGTATTTAATTAAAATATAACAACATGGATCCGAGGACCCACAGAACCCACCACGTGGTTCAACTGTGTGTAACAAGTCTGTAAATGTAAGCAGTCGAAACAACACATTCTACATCTCAAGTGACTACACTGTACACCATGAGATAAACGATACACCGTTATTATAGCTGTGAATAGTTTTCAAAATAGCAATTCAAGACTGCCTTTTTTGCATGAAGCGGGCCTTAAAATGCAATGTATAACAGAAATGGCAGATCCATGTTGTAATAATAAGTGTAATGATTTACTTGCATTTTGTTTTACATTTTATTGTATTTGTCTTTTATTTTAATGTTATTTTCATTTAGTTTTCCCTTTACTTTATGGAAAAAAGAAAAAAGAAACAAATGCACTGAAAACTTGATGGCAGTCCTTGGCCACCATAAGCCTCTCCTTGCGGTAAGTGAAATACGGCAAAGTATTTCGGCCACTTTAACGGGGTAAGCCCACGTTTAAGACTAAAAATTAGGCTTTTGTATCTGTATTCTACTTGAATGTAAGATTTTAGCAGTCCATGGCTGAATGTTTACAAGTTTTGGGTGTTTTATTGAAGTAATGGGAGTGAATGAAAAAACAAAGATGGCGCTACTTAAGTTACACACTTACTTGTTGACTGCAACAGTAGTGCAATTTTATAACCATTTAAAGACAAAGTCACCTTTTTTCTCTAGAAAATGGCTCCTTTCAGATGGCCTTTGCCGTTAAATGACATGATGCTTGCCACTGAGTTTGCGGCAAGAAAGCCTACGTGTGCAACCAAATGGCATGTAATGGCTAGCATTCTCTCAACTGTATTCAGTACGAATGAAAGAAAGGTTGAGTTGACTGGCCGAGCCTGTAGAGAGAGGCTCAACCGTATTCTGAACAAATATTTAGAAGACAACAAAAAGGCTCTAAAAAGGTGAGCCAATTCTAGTTTTGGCATGCATACCTGTAAGTAAAGCTTACCTTGTTTACCCCGGGTTACAGATAAAACTTTTTGAGTATCTGACAAACCTGTCCGGATACTTTGAAGCTACCCAACAATAGAAAAACTTCACCTCGTTTTCACTTGATTTAGGTTTTTGGGTAGTCGGGGAATACATCTGTTTTTACGACTTTGCTATATCATAGTTAGTATGGCTATACAATGCAGGGGTTTGGTGGGGATTTCACTCGTGTTGTAGTTGTTAAAATAAAACATACTTGTAATATATTTATTGAATTGTGCTTGATTCTTAGAAGGCGGGGGAGTTAATTCAGATTTTTTCCCCTGCAAGGCAGGGCTTTCACTGCATTTCACTGATAGTAAAAGTGAATGTCCTGGGTATCCCCTGAATGGGGGGAAGCAGGGGTTTCAAATGACTGGTGCATTAGGTTTATTTACTGTTTTGGGTATAGTTCTCAACCATTCATAGCACTCCTTGAAATTATTCTGGGATTCTAGTCCCAATGGAAATACTTAATTTTCTTTCCCAAGACTAATAATGTTGTTACAGAAAAACATCGAGATAAGTAAGGGACTGGTTTTCTGAGGGACCAGTTAGTAGGGAATTTGTTTGTTCAATTATTCACGTCTTTTCTACAAGTTAAGCTGTTTACTAGTGCTGTTTGCATTCCCTTACATAAACAATTATGTCATACTGTTTAAAACACGAGCAGCAGTGTTTTATCGGGTTTAAAAACCCAAGGCGTAGCCGAGTGTTTTTAAACCCGATAAAACACATGCTGCAAGTGTTTTGAACAGCTTCAAAAATCCGATAACACCTACCTGCGAATTTTTCTATTGTTTCAAAAACCCGAGAAAACACGTGCATGCGAATTCTTCTGCGGCTTCGAAAACCCGAGAAAACGCGTGCATTGAGAACAATTGATTCAGATCTTTATATAAAGATCACACGGAGATCTTTAGATAAGGATTACGTGTGATCTTTATATAAAGATCATGGTAGTCGTTCTCATTTTTACCAGGTATAAAGTTCATGCACGTGATCAATTTGACGTCTCTGATAGGCTCATGTGCTTATGAATTATTAATGAGTTTTTGAATGAAATATTAAAACCTGGTGAGTTCAAGACTTGGTTTAAAAAATGGCATGCCACAGCATTGGAACTATTTCAAAACTATTCCATTTGTGTAAACAAACAAATCACCCTAATTTGACAGTTTGTTTCATTTTACTATGCACCTCCCAAAGTATAGGTCAGGCACAGAAGAAGAATACAGTGAGCTGCAACAATTACTGCATGATATCCATGCTTATCGAAGAGACAGATAGAGCTGGAAAACAAGCAAAAAAAGAGAAAAACAGGAAAAAGAAAAAACTGAAAATGGGAAAATGGGAAAAGGTAAGCTATTTATCATTGCCAAAATTTGTAGATGGAATAATTGTTTCTTTTTTGTTTGCAAAGTTTCTACTTATTTACTAATGTTTTACATATAATGACAATGACAATGGTTTATTTAGTATAATCAATGATTCCTCCAAGTTTAAACCTATTAGTAAAGACCCTACCCTTACTCGTGAAAGTAGGCTTCAACGGTTTCTCAGGGATCTGAAAAAGCAAGGTAAGTTGGAGATTATTTTATACGACAGCATCTATCCCAACGGGTCCCAACCGGCCAGAATATACGGTTTGCCCAAAATGCATAAATTAGTTTCATCTATTGGCACATATAACTACAATTTAGCTAAGTTTCTATGCAATCTCCTTGAGCCATATATTCCCAATGACTATATCAATAGTCAACATCCTAACATACGCTTCATGATGGAGAAATTGATCATGTTTTGCCTTTTTTGGATGTCTTAATCGATAATACTCACCGTGGTTCTGTTGTCACTAGTACCTTCCGTAAGAAGACTTTCACGGGTCTGCTTACCAATTACCTCAGTTTCGCACCTCTTTCAAACAAAATCGGTCTTATCAGGACATTAATTGACAGGGTTTTTAAAATCAACGATACTTGGTTGGGCTTTCACAAGGACATTGTGAACTTAGTTTTCATTTTGCGCAAGAATCTTTTCTTCGTTCATCTCATCGATAAATGCGTCTATCGATATTTGAACACAGCCATTGACCGATATAGCTCCACTCAAACACCTCCTTCCTCTAATGCCACTTTACAGGGTAAACAATACTATTATAAGTTACCTTATTTAGGCCGCTTTTCCACTGTAGCTCAAAGCAAAATACGTCGCCTTGTAAATCGTTATTGTAATGATCTTGACATCACATTAGTGTTTACCACGTTTAAATTAAGAAAAATTTTTTTCAGTGAAGGTTCTGTCCCAAGAGAACTTCATTCACGTGTGATTTACAAATTTACTTGTGCTTGCTGTAATGCTTCCTATATCGGCGAAACTGGTCGTCATTTTTCCACACGTGTCCGTGAACATCTCTCTTCAGACAAGTCCTCACACATCTTCAAACGCTTACAAAGCTCAGAACGTTGTCGCCAATCCTGCTCTGCAGATTGTTTCGAAATCCTTGATTCTGCCCCTACTAAATTTCAGCTTAAACTTAAGGAGGCTATGCATATAAATTGGGAAAAGCCTAATTTAAACCAACAAGTTCATCACGTCAACCTGACACTTACGCTTTAGGCTTAGTATTCTTCTTACCTTGTAACTCACTCAAATATGTAATCTATTTTTGTCACTTAATCATAATTAATTATGTAGGTTTCGCCTAGTTGTTATATAGTCCAACGGTTTTTCAAACATTATGTAACTGACGATGATGTTCGTAACATCGAAACATGTCTTTTAGATTAAAAAAATGTCGTAATCTTCTTAAAAATAACGATTTGCTTTCTGCTGTCTCGACCTTTTGGTTATATTGTCGAGATATTTTAGCTATATTGTGTGACAGTGATTGTGTTATGTGACTTCCATTTCCGGTATTTATACGACAATAGAATCGAGTTACCTGTATCATATCAATTATCACCAGGGTGTGTCGCGCATGGGTACATACAAAAGGATCAGATAAACAATGTAATTTCACTAGAGACTAGCTAAGAGAGAGAGAAATTGTGCTGTAATAATTCAAGGATACTAAATCATGAAGTTTGCGAACACTGGCTGATACTGACTTAAGGCATTCGCAACACAGTGGCACCTCCGACGGGACTCGTATGGAAATGGAGAAACTAAAAGAAGACTTAAAAGGTAAACGTAATCTTCTGTTGTTTACATTGGGAAAATCGGAGAGCATCCTTGGAACGGGAAATGTACAAACTATCAAACGCCATCGGGAGGCGCTTAGTTCTATTGCTGATCACATCGACGCTTTAAAGCTACAAGTAGTCGAAGAGATGTTTAAATCTAGTGATTCAGAAGAAAATATCGGAGATTGGAGCGACGAAATTGAGAAGGAGATCGGCGAAGTTGACATTCGCGTAACTTATAAATCTTAAAATTAGAACAAGACACCAAAACACAAGAGAACGAGAACGGGATTAAGGCGAGGGATCGCGAAGAGCAGCTGCGATTTGAACGCGCGCAACTAGAACAGAAACTGGAGTATGAACAGAAAATTGAAGAAGCAAAGAAGAATTAGGCGAGGGAGTGCACACGAAATTACCTAAGCTAACTATCACTAAATTCAACGGTACTCATACAGATTGGCTCCGCTTTTGGAACATTTACGAAGCAGAAATCGATAAATGCAGCGACATGGTGGCGGTTATGAAATTCGCTTATCTTAAAGATCTGCTAGAGCCGAAGGTAAGAGCGGGGATAGATGGCCTCCCATTCTCAAGCGAGGGGTACGAACGGGCCAAGAAAATTCTTAGAAACAAGTATGGGAAAATGTCAGAGATAGTGAATGGATACGTCCAGAATATAATGGGGTTACCAGTAATCAGCGGCGCAAACCCAGCGAAAATCAATCAATTTTATGAAGCGCTCCCCTTCAATGTTCAAGTTCTTGAGACACTGGGCAAACTAAGAGAAGTTAATGGTTATGTTCGCATGTCAATCGACAAACTACCAGGGATTCGAGGCGATTTCGTCCGAGTGGACGAAGACTGGCAAGAGTGGGATTTCCCGAAGTTTGTTTACGCCTTGCAAGGATGGACAGAACGAAATCCTGTGACCACAAGATCAAGTGACAAGCCTTGGCGTGACTCCAATGCTTTCAACACTGGATTAGATGACGCGTGCCCTCCTCGTGATCGTGATGTGTTTATTGCGACAGCACTGATCACAAGCCACACGAATGCACCAAAGTCCCTGATTCAAACGAGAGAAAGAAAATCTTCCTGAGAAAGCGCCTCTGCTTTAACTGTGCTGGTGATGATCACAGAGCGTCGGAATGCAGAAGCAAGAAAACATGTTTGTTTTGCAGAAGAAGACACCACACCTCCATCTGTAACAGAGGAAACACAGACAGCTCCATGACAGCTACGCAAATCGGCGATGGTCCTGTAGTGTACCCAGTAGTTGTTGTGGAAGTCGCAGGAATTAAATGTCGTGCACTTTTAGATTCCGGCGCAGGAAGTTCTTACGCCTCAGCCGCACTTCTTGATCGAATTAGAGCGAAACTGCATCATTCTGGGCTGCGAAAGATTGAGATGATGCTGGGTGCGACCAGTCGAGTGATGGAAGTCTATCGCATCAAACTTAACTCAGTGAAAGGAAACTTTGAAATAGAAGCAGAAGTCACTAAACTAGAGAAACCTTACCTCATGCTGATAGACAACCCTCGGTACAAGAAGTTCGTAGAGAAACACCCTCACCTAAAGGGCGTGACAATGGATGACAACGATGAGAGACCCCGCCTACCCGTGCACCTCATCCTAGGAAACAGTGAGTGCTCTAGAATCAGTACTACTGAACCTCAGCGAGTAGGAGGAGAATGGGATCCTGTAGCGAATTACACTAAGTTGGGCTGGACCATCACCTCGCCTGGAAAAGAGGTCGACACCACCAGTATGCTTCTCACACAAACGTCACGAGTCGACTATGAAGACCTTTGCAAGCTAGATATTCTCGGGTTGGCAGACTCAACTTCAGGGGATCAGAGCGTGGTTTATGATGAGTTCAAGGAGCAACTGCGGAGAAGTGACGAAGGGTGGAACGAAACTGGCCTCCCGTGGAAAGGGAACCATGCCCCTTTACCAAACAACAAGGAAGGAAGCCTACGCAGACTTGCAAGCCTGGTACGGAAACTCAAGAAGAATGGAACTATCGAAGATTACAATGCTGTGATACAGGAGCAGCTAAACTTACAGCTGAATGCAGAGGAAGAATACAGGGCGTCTACCCAGTGTACCTCCCAGATACAGCAGTCTACACTGAGAAGTTTGTGGAAGAGGCGCACAAAGCCACTCTACACGGAGGAACACAGTTGACAATGACGAAAGTACGTGAACGACACTGGGTCCCATGCCTAAGGAGACTGGTGAAGAAAATAGTGAAGAAGTTGCCCAAGACGCAAGCGATTTCAGACCACCGCCCTTACTGTGCCACCTCCTGGGCTGCTACCGCGAGATAGAACAATTAACTGTAATTTGTTACTTAATATGCAATATTTCCTTCTTGTAAGAATCATATTGTGTTTAGGAAGCGATTGTAATTTGATTAGTAGAATGTAGTGTGATTAAGTATTGCATAAGTAAGGTATGTATTGTGTTTGTTATTAGTAACTTGATCGCCGATGTATTGTTTGTTATTAGTAATTTGTTATTGGTCTGTAATATTATTAATTTGTAATGTCAGAAATGTAAATATTGTATGTAATTTTCTTTTCAATGAATGCTCAATGCTAAAAAAATAAAATAAAAAAAATTAAAAAAAGGATCCACTCCGTTTGAAGTCGTGGGCGTCGACTACGCGGGTCCAATCAAGTACAAAGCCACCGAGAGACGCGAAGGGAAAGCCTACCTCATCATCTACGCGTGTAGCTTAACGAAAGCAGTAAACCTCAATCTAGCGAGAACTATGGAAAGCAGTGAATTCCTTATGAGCCTCAAGGGTTTTATCGCAAGGCGTGGCAGACCAAGCACCATCTATTCAGACAATGGCAGTACTTTCATTGGAGCTGCAGCGTGGATCAAGCAAGTTCAGAAAGATGAGAAGCTAAACAATTACCTTGCACGTCACCAAATCACTTGGAAGTTCAACCTAAGCCGAGTTCCCTGGTGGGGAGGCCAGTTCGAGCATTTGATTGGACTCGTCAAAACAGCAATGAGGAAAACTATCGGAAACGCCTGTCTAACCTTCGATGAGCTGAGAGAAGACCTTCTGGATGTTGAAATAGCCCTGAATGGCCGGCCACTGTCCTATGTTGAAGATGACGCACAATTACCAGTCTTGACACCGTATTCAATGCTGTTCAGCCAACCAAACTTCCTACCTGAGAGAGAGGCGTACCATGAAGAGAACCCACAACTCAAACGGCGAGCAAAGTACCTGAAAAAGTGTAAAGACGCGATTTGGAACCGCTGAACGAAAGAGTACCTTCGTGGGCTACGAGAACGTCACACCGTAGCTTAGAAAGACTCTCCTTGTGGAGTTCAGAAGGGAGATGTGTGCCTTATCAAAGACGACAAAGACAGAAATAAGTGGAAACTTGGAAAAGTGGAAGAGCTAATTGTGGGGCGTGATGGCGGCGTGAGAGCTGTAAAGCTTCAAGCAGGAAAGAGTTATCTGGAGAGAGCAGTGCAGCAGTTATATCCACTGGAGTTATCCTGGGACAAGTCTACAGAGGCAGCAAACCCTCCACTGAATCCTGAAGCGCCTGTCTATAGACCAAGATGGGATGCCGCAGTTGCAGCTAGACTGCGAGTCCAAGAGATTGCTGAACTTGACCAAGACGACTGAGGAACTTTGTTTACATGAATACTGTTTTGTTTAGACCGTTAAAGAGATGAACATTGATTTTATGATTTGAACATTGATTTCAGAATATGAAGTTTTAACGAAAGAAATTAGGAACTTTACTTGAGCTGTATTTGCTTCCGTGACGGAAACAAATAGGGGAGTGTGTCGAGATATTTTAGCTATATTGTGTGACAGTGATTGTGTTATGTGACTTCCGTTTCCGGTATTTATACGACAATAGAATCGAGTTACCTGTATCATATCAATTATCGCCAGGGTGTGTCGCGCGTGGGTACATACAAAAGGATCAGATAAACAATGTAATTTCACTAGAGACTAGCTAAGAGAGAGAGAGAAATTGTGCTGTAATAATTCAAGGATATTAAATTGTGACGTTTGCGAACACTGGCTGATACTGACTTAAGGCATTCGCAACAATATAAAATGTTCTGGACAGCTTCCATAGCATGGGCTATTACAACTAAGCCAGTACTGTGGACCAACACTAAAACAAAAAGGGTGTTATTACTAGTATTGGGTTAGTAGGCAGTGTCATGGGGCAAAGGACCTTTTTAAAAAGGTATTTTGTTTCAATGAATTTCAGCCCTAAGTTACTAAGAAATGGCATTATATTTCGAATCCACACTGAGTTGAACTCTTACAGTGAAGCTAAGAAAACCATGAACACCACAAATGTTTATGTAATTTTATTGTGTTACAAAGAAAAAGCCAAGCAGGTGTGAGAAAACTAAACTGCAAACAGCAACGGTAATTAGTTTGTAGTTTTGAGGTTTGTTCGTATGTGCTGAACTTTGCTGTGATTGGTCGCTACACAATCAACATTCCTGAAATCTTTCAGGTTTTCACCATTTTCGTAGCACCCTTACCAAACTGAGTGATATGGGACATACATGGACCATATATGGGTGTGATATGGGATAATCTACGGCCCATATATGGATTTCATATGATTTTGATAGGGAACTCACCCACCATATCAAACCCGTATGATGCCATATACTGCCTCTCTATTGTCTTATCTATGGGAAAGATACGTATTTCGTAAAAATCCATACCATTCCCATACATGGGAATGGTATGGGCTATGGGAATGGTATGGGATGATTGCCATGGGAAGGAATGATATGGGAATGGTATGGGAGCTTTAATCAGACCCATACCAAACCCAAATCTACGGAAAAGATACGTATTTCGTAAAAATCCATACTATTCCCATACATGGGAATGATATGGGATATGGGAATGGTATGGAATGATTGCCATGCAAAGGAATGATATGGGAATGGTATGGGAGCTTAAATTAGCCCCATACTAAACCCACGCCTATGGGAAAGATCGATACGTACTACATTATTCCTATCGGGGGAAATTAAGTCAACCAATCAATACCTGCTCTAAAAGCTATGGAAAAACTATGGGACTACAATGGGAAAGACAACTTGTACCCATAGCAAACCCATACCTCAGCTCCTTACTGGAGGTATGCAATTGCTAGAATATTTCCACAAAGGGGAAAATTATTCAAGGAAACAACCACTTTGTGATTAAGCTTTAAAGTTCTTTTATTCAAATCATTTACACATTGCTAAATCGAAAACTTGAAGTTGAAAATCTGAAATGAAGTGCTAACAAAGTAAAACTGTACAAGCTTTGTCCACCTTTGAAGTGTTAACAATTAAAACTTACATGTAATGCAAATGTCTGTTTATTTTAATCTAGTGTGGTGTCACTATAATGGCTTTACAAAGGGCTAAAACTCTTCTACTATTCCACTCTTGCAGAAGAAATTCGTATTTGTTGTGGCCGCCGAGCCTCAACACACTTCATATTTATTTTTGCACCACTTGGCTGGCACTGATTCCATCTTTGGTGAATTTTGAACAGACTTTACCTAAAGGTAGAATCAAGAAGTGTTAATTTTTTTGGTCTCATATATATTTACCAAACAATATTTAATGATGTACATGGTATCCTCAAAGTAGTCACAACACTGTTTTAACCTGGGTGTTTGAGTGTTCATTTAAGGTATCAGCCAGGGTTCAAAATGCGAATTTTCGAAATTTTTGATTTCGAGACGTGCTGATAGAGCTTTTCAAGAGCTTTCTTTTAAAAAAAAATTCCACCAAAAAATATTATTTCGTTGCAAAGTTATTGGACGTTGAAGTTTGCTACACGTTAATTGTTTTAATTACCCATTGACAAGTCCTGTCATTCTGGATTAACTTGTATGTCAACACGTCACGAAACAAATCACAAGGTATAGTGGTGTCATTTTATCACGCAATACTTGCCGCAAGATTGATTCAAATGCCTGCGAAAAAAAAGAAGAGGTCTTGCCCATTTTCGTCTGCAACGGCAAGGCCAAAGAAGGGGAAAAAATTGTTTAGCTCTGATTGGGCTCAGAAATTAGCGCAGAGCGATAAAGGTTCTTACTTCGACCAAGAGCAATGGCTAAACGAGTTGAATGAGCAGCCAAGCGCCGAATGCGACCCGTCGATTTCCTCGTCAACATGTAGTGCAAGCCGATCAAAAATTACGGTTGAAGAACCTCTTACAGATCTGGAAAGCACTGAAACATGGCAAAAGATCCATGGCCACGCTATCGTAGCCGTTGAAAGGCTACAGGAGAAGATCAACGAATCGGTGACCTGTCGCTTTTGTCAAGGAAGCGTTCAACTTGTGGAGAATGTAGGAAGTAAAAGCGGACTTGGTTCTATCTGGATGTTTCAGTGCCATAACGAAAGCTGTCCGTCGCAGGAATGTAATCTTCCATTTTCGACGACGGAAAAAAGCAGGGCTTTCGCGATTAATCGGGCATCGGTTCTTGGCTTTCGAGCTATCGGTGGCGGTCACGCGGCAGCCTCAAAGGTTTTTAGTTTTCTCGGTCTATCGCCGATAAACAAGAACTCTTGGGCAGATCACACGAAAAAAATCGAACAGGAAACCAAGTTGTTACTGGAGGATAACTTAAATCGTGCCGCCCGTGATGTGAAAGAATTTAAATTCTCAAACGGCGATATCGGGGTGGACTGTTCTTTTGAAGAACTCGAAGACACCATTATTGACATTGGTGTCACGATCGATGCCTCATGGAGCTCATGAGGATGGTCAGCCACAGATGCTGTTGTTGCAGCAATCTCTGTAGACACTGGGAAGGTTGTAGATGTCGTCCATTTAAGCTCTTCTTGCTCCGAGTGCAAAAAAATGGAAAGAAGAAGACTGATGGAGAAATGAGTAGACTGGAATTTCTCACTTGGTTCAACAATCACGAGCCCGATTGCTACGTAAACCACGAGGGAAGCTCAGCGGTAAGTTGGTAAAAATCTGCCTTTTTTAATGTGTAGAAAGCTTGATTCTGATGTGTCAGGAAATGAACGATGTATGCCCGAATTTTTTTACAATTTTTCGTTAAAAGGTTTGTAATTAAGAAAATAGCAAAATTTTATAGGTACATTCTGGTGAAAAACCATTTTATTTCAAAATAAAATTATTGAATATTTCATCAGAACTTGTATGAGTTTTAGTGGTGGCTGCACATAAGCTTACATATCATCAACATGAGATACTCCCTGCATGTACATGTAGGATCATTAAAACACTGCATTGCTGGTGGCTTATAATCATACTTTTCTTTAGTTTATTTTCAACTTATAACAGTAGTCATTGTGGATAACAGAATGCAAATACATCACAAAATCATACAGCTTTTTTTTGAAGTGCAAGGAATCCACCAGAAACAGTGTTTTCCAGATCCTCACAGTCTTGCATAGAAAGTGTTTCTAGGCACTTGCTCTTGCTGCCTTTACACACTACACTGTCTTGCCTTTTCAGTCTGACATTCAGAGGCAATGTAATCAGTCATGTGCTTCACTCAGAGGTTGAGGCTGATTTTACCTATACAAGTAAGCAAGTGTCCAGAAAAGAAGAGAATTTTTTCCCCTGTAGTTATTGTGAGAATAAGTACAAAACCACAATATTGTAATTGGTACCTGTCTAAACTTCATGACCTGTATTACATATGGGTGACAATGACTGTCATAACTAAATCTCTAAGAAACATTTTTTTTTTTTAAGTCCATGGAAGCAGCTGGAGCAAAGTTGCTGTATCAGCGGTCAGTGCAACTAAGAAAGCTGCGGTACATTCCTTATATTGGAGACGGAGACAGCAAAGCATATAGTGCTGTATGCAAAGATCATCCGTATGGCCCCGTTGTATTTATTCCCAAGGAGGAGTGTGTATCACATGTCACAAAACGCATGGGATCTGGTCTCAGAAAACTATTAAGTGAATACAAGGGTAAGTATTAAATAAACTGTATGTAGGTTGATCATCTATCTTTCCTGTGCTATTTATCAATAAGTTAATTAATTGATAGTATTATAACTTATTGTAATCTTACAAGGGAAATTTGGTATATTCAGGGTTCCAGTAAGGTTTGTAGACCAGATGCCAGCAAGGAATTTCAATGAATTCCCCCCCCCCCCCTCTTTAACGTGTATCTAGAACACTGGACATATTGATTGATTATACATATTGAGCTACAGAAAATAATCGCAAAGCATGTACATGAATGCTATGAAATTATAAAAAAAAACGTAGGTAACTCTCAATTATAATTAAGGTTAGAAAATTAGCATAGTTGTAAATTTATTTGGAAGATTGTCAATGTACTATGTACAAGATACCAAATAAAATATGTATGTATGTATGTATTATTTTCCAAAAAACCCAAGGTAGTAATTTGTTTCTATATAATTTACAGTTTTTCTTTCATTGGTCTAAGTGTTCAAATCAACTTGATTTTTAGGACCATTTATTACAGATTATGACATTAACTACCAGACAATGACTGAAATTCATATTCTTTTGAAAAACTTTCAGTTTGAATTACATTCTACTGAATACAATATTGTAACCTACATAACAACATGGGATGAAACTGAACTGTGTACAGGTGTTTCAAATGTTCCAAACTGATGACTCTCATGGCATCATTATAGGTAAGAAGCTATCTGATGGCAAAGCATTGGGAGGAGCTGGGCGTTTAACGAATGAAAGGGCAAACACCATCCAGAACTTCTACAGCAGGGCAATTCGCGACAACAAGGGGGATGCAAAGAAAATGTCTAAAGCTACCCATGCACCCTGTTGTGGAGGTAATGCAGCCACTTTTTGATCGCCTGGGTAATGACACTTTTCTTGTTGGTTGTGAAAGCTGTTATACCCAAAACCGAAACGAGTGTCTGCATCACGTGATATGGGGAATGGCCTCCAAGGAAATGTTCAGTTCACCCCAGGAGATAAGCCTTGCAATAAGTCTTGGAGTTCTGCACTTCAACCAGGGCTTCAATTCAACCTATTCACAGTTGGCCCCTGAACTTGACATCCAGGTGCAGCCAAAGATGCGTGAGTCATGGCGAAAGATAGATCTGGATAGGATCTATCAAGCTGATTACAGGAGTACCCCTGAAGTTCAGAAAAGAAGGAAGAAAAAGAGAAAAGAAAAACTCAAAAAGCAGGATGCGTTTGTGCATCAGGAGGGGGTGATGTACCAGTCTCAGGCATTTCATGGTGGAGAGACAGGAAGTGGAAGCCGCAAGAAAGCCAAGACACAAAAGGCCAACAAGACCTCCGAGACAGTCTCTGCAAAAAAGACGAACAAGAAGGCACGTCAGAAAACCAAGAAAGGTTCAAAGGTAGCGACGAAAAGTAAATCCCAAACCAAACAATGACTTGTATTATTTCAGTGGTTTGCGGGGAGGCATTCATAATAACAGTTATTACCTTGTATGCTTCAGCATATTGGTTTGTTGTTAATGTGCATATTGCAGAATTTATTGTTTCAGAATTTGTCTATACCTCCCTCATGGCAGGCGTTTTGGCTTGTTAGCCCTTACATTATCTCTGTAAATGGAACTTTTAGTTTAGATTTACATTTGGAACACTGTATTGGAATTTCAGATCTCCCACCTTTGTGGAATTTTCAATGATCTTCATGGGGCAGGTATATACCAATATTACCTGCATTACAACATTATTTGCTTCTTCTTTTTATCAATTTTTTCAGTATTTTTACACTGCTATGCATGGAAATTAACTGAGCTGTTTTTTTTTTTTGACTTACATGTACATGTATGAAAAGTAAGCTGAAGTACATGTTATACCAACTGAACCTTGCTTTTTCCTTGGCTGGTGATAGGAACATGGTATGGTCTAATTTTTGATTGGTTCATCGAATTTGCTTCTTCCATTGTCCTTGGCCTCTGATGCCATCCACACTTATGGCCAAAGAAGAGTGTCTTTGGCCACAGCAATATTTTTCTGAGTTTTGGTTTTAAAATGTTCTCATCAGAAAAAAAAAACATATTATCATCAACTGGTGGGCTCATTAATAATTGGTCTTTTCGAAATTAACTTTTCCCTTATCTTATTTTATCCAATAAAATGGACTACTGCATCATACCCTTTCTCTACAAAGGGTTTACCTTGCTGTGCTGTGGGAAAACAAGGGGCACTGAAGGTGGAATTTGAAGGAGGTTCCCCCACCCCTTCGAAAAGATTTTTGTTTTTCAACAAACAATGAATTTGAAATGTCACAAGTAACAAGATACTGTCTTTATTATAGTTAAAACTAGAATAACTTTTTGATTGGTGTTTGTATACATTTATAAGAGCATTCTCGTCCCCAGAGGCTACAATCCTTTTGGTCTGCTTCAGGAAATGGAGACCTCTGCCCACACTAGAGGTCCATGAAACAGACTTATCATGCAATCTGACAACTCTGATGGGCTGCAAAATAATTATTGCAGAACATGCACTCTGCTCCTGCTCAAAAATTGGGGTGGCCAGAGGTGACAGAAGTCTTGATTTCTTAGTACAGACCAAAAGAATTGTGGTCTCTGGAGACCAGAACGGTATGAAAAATGTCACATTTATTACACAGTGTGTTGGGTATATTGTGTAGTTCCAGAAAATATCCATACCCACCCCATGGAAGGTTAATGGAAATTCCAAGGGGTAGGGGGGTTTCAAAAGCCAAATTTTTTAAATGAAAGTATGACACTAAAAGGGAATTTCTGGAGGGGTGGGGGGTTGAATTTGAAAAACCTTCCATGGGAGGGGTATGGATATTTTCTGGAACAACACATTATAGTGAGTAGTACTTGGAATTCCTTTTATCTCGATCATTGTACCTGTATTTACACCATGTGACAGGTTTAAAACAATACTTGTCCTTGAGGTCATATCGAGTGGACTCCAAAGGGACCTCTTTTTTCAAGACATTGTTACAAACAGATTAAACAGTCCAACTTGTTACAGTCTCATTCAGGCACCACAAAATAACATTATTCATCTAACAAAGAGTGAAACTGATGCGTCCAAAATAGCCTTGCGAATTTATTCACAGGCAGACAACTCCATTGCCCGGCAAAATTCTTCCATTGTCACTTGATAAGCATCCTGAAAGTAATTAAATAAATACATGGAATTAAATATATCAAAGGGCCCTAGTCAGCCTCCGCCATTTTCGATGACATCGAAATTATTGATATAGCAAGGTGAAGCGAATTTTTATTGTTTTAGTGTGAGCTGTGTTCCTGAAGGTATGTTTAATTATCTTGAGTAGTTTCACAGTGATTTTTCTTCGTTTCCACAGGCTCCCAACAAAATATAATAGCCAAATTCTCGCATGTAAACAAAAACAAAGGTATGGCTGACTAGGGCCCTTTAACATATGATGTGATTTCAGTTCAAATTTTACACTAGTGATAGCTTTGTTTATATTAGTGTACCGATGTTTTACACACTGTGTTACAGGAGCACGTTGAAATGTGCATGAATGTTTAGAAACATAAATTGCGAAAAATAAACAAGTATGGCACAAACCTCTCTGATCTCACCCTTTATGTCGCCCGGAACCAAGCGTCGAATGTATTCCAGAACTGTTGGCGGGAAGGCAAATTCCGCTTCTTCTGGGCCGATCTCTTTTCGCTAGGAAAAAAAGGAACAAGTTCCGTAATTACGGCGTTGTTTCCGAGAACGAATCAGTGCATCAAAGTGCGCTTTATCGTTGCGGTCTTACTTCACTGTCACTTATATTATCGCGCAAGAAGGTAGTCTGCATGTAAGAAATTATGTATATAATTACGAATGGGTAATACTGACCAGCAGCGCAGTGTCTTGCTCAAATTATCCACGTTACGGATGTCTGAGAAATTTTAAAAAAGTCTTACCCAACAAGTTTCATCACTTCCAGCAATCTTTCTTTAACGTCATTTGACTGACTTTCCGAGGCGGCTTGACAAGGAGTTACAGTCGCCGTTTGGTCCTCGTTTTCTTTTGCCTTGTGCAGCGCTTTTGATGACTTTCTCCTCGCTTTTGGCATGTCGATGAACCCAACTGTTATCTTGGGAAGAAGATTAAATTAGAACGTTTGAGATTGCGGCAAGATCTGTATACGTGGAACGATAATTTTGAATTAACTAACCTCTGATACTTGTGATTTGCAACCGACCGGAAAATGCAGTATAGTTCCCGCCACATCCCGCGTAAATGGCCTGCTGCATATCACCTGTCAAACGCCTATTGTTATTGCAAGATGATCCCTCTCTGGTAAACATCAAAATGGATGATTAGGTGTTATAATCCTGTTCAGGTTAGATGCCGCAAAAAATCTATTTTTCTTGTTTTCTCGGAACGAAAATTTTGGAAAGTTAAGCGTACGTTTTTAACTCCAAGTCGCCAGCCCCTGAACCGATTTAGCTGAAATTTGGCCAGCGTATTGTCAGATAGTTTTTCTCGAAAACCGTGTCGGCGATTTTTGTTTTCTTTTTCCGTTTTCGAATAATCGTCATTTTTTCAAAGGAAGTGCTGATGATTTGTCCCCTCTGACTTTATCCTATTGTCGCAAAAGAACAAATGCACGTATCAAAAATCGCCGACACGGTTTTTTAGTAGAACGTGTCAAGAAGCAAATGCGATGTTTATCGTTCTCTTCCGCTCATTCTTAGCGGGACTGGAGTTGAATTTACACAGACATATGCTTTCAAGAAAAACGTCTCAATTACGCTATCTCTTACGATGTTTAGATTTTTAAAGGAATGAGCCATAAAGTGGAACTATTAAGCTTTCAGAAAATGTATGGTTTGTTGGGGTTTATAACAGAAATGAAAGCGCTACAGCGATCCGCGCGCGGACGGTCCTGAACCCTGGCTGATACCTTAAAAGCAGATATTCATGGGCTTTGGAATGTAAGCAATTTTAGACAATTTAAATTAAAAAGCTATCCAGGCATTTAGCATCACTTTTCCTTTTGTGCAGACACAAGCAATATTCCACATATTTTCTCTATTCACACCTGTTAATACATGAAAATTACATTACAGAGGAATTCCATATTATGCCTTTAAGCCCCTTTATGTGGCAACTTTATAGAGATAGTCAATTGTTAGAAAAAGAATAATGAACCTACCAATGATTGCATGAATGATCAGTGGGTTAAGTGCTTGGCGGCTGTCACAAGTCTTGCTTTTTTTTTCATTTCCCATTGCACAGGAAATTGCCAGTTTCTCTTTGCTGAAGAAAATGTCAACAACTGCATTGACATAGGCAGACCAATTTTTCACCGCTGAGCAGTAGGCACGATGTTGTGTGTACCAGAACACCCCAGATCCTTCCACAACTTCTACCATCTGTTATTAAAAACAAAAACAGTGACAAACATCAGCTGTTTTGTTGTTATTGTTCTTTCTTCTGTTTTCCACTAACTATCATGCAAAAAAGTTTTCAGACTGTGTAGCCTTGAATTTTGTTATTGATACGATAAACTGATACTAAAACTTTGGGTCATACAAGGCAGGGGTAACCCTTCCCATCATTTCAAGTTGGTTTTTATGCATGACAAACTTCGCCGATTTGAAATTACTTGTCCGATTACTCCCTAAATTATACTCTGCGCAGTCCTATTACCATCACTAATAGTACATGTAACCTTATTGGAACTATAAGGCTCAAAATATGATAATTTGGTTTTATCAACTGGGTTGATAATGTGAATTGTCCACCGTAAAGAGATTCGGTAGTTTAGCTTCCGAATCTCTTTACGGTGGACAATTCACATTATCAACCCAGTTGATAAAACCAAATTATCTTGTAATACTCCCACCGACGCAGCACCACAGTTTCTTTAGAAACTTGCCCCCTTTATTCAAAATATGATACATTACCTTGTATTCTGTGACCAAGGAAGGATCAAGAACCCCTGGGGCAGGCCTGTTGTTTATAATCTCCTCTGTTGTCTTTGCTTTCACTGTCAATTAAACAATAGAAAATTGTTTGTTTATGTTAAGTAGGTTACATTGGAACTATGTAAAATATCTCCCATTGAATAGGTACAGTACTGCTCAAAAGTAAGTTGACAATCTCAAATTGATCCTCGATGCTTGAAACATTCAAGGACCGAGTTGAGACTGTAGACTTTCTTTTGAGCGGTACTGTGCCTAACTAAGTGCAAGCCCAAAGATTGCAAAATGTTTTGAGCTAGGCATACATATGAAAACCTTAATTCACCCATAAATAGCTAATATAAAGCTTGTCTTCAGCAAATGAAAGAATAGGCTGTTGTGGACTGCAAAGATTTGTGAGCTGATTGAGATGACCAAAACAACTGGGTAATGTAATCAAGTACTTGGTGGAACTCTGGCAGTTGCAAATTTTTTAGCTTGCCCGAATTTCCTGAAAAACGTTTTACCCAAAACTTTTACTTGCCTGTCAGGCAAGCAAAGAGTAAAATCCACTAGCCCAACAGCAAAACCCACTAGCCCCGGGATATTGGACATCGACTCCTTTGTACGCTGGGGCCAATGTAAACAAACAATGAAACAAATGTATATGAAGATAAACACATACACTAATAATTATTATTGATTACAATACTCTTACATACATGCTATATTAAGCCCTCTGTGCAGTTTCTGTATTTTCTTCCTTAAAGCTTCATTTTCCAGTTGTTGTTCTTTACAACAGTTTCCATGGGCAACTTTGGAGTTGTCTTCTGTGCAATATTCAGTATCTTCCTCTCCTTCACTGCTGCTGTCTACCATGGAGCTTTGAAAATGTAAACCCCTCCTAGGTTCACAGTCACTCTTTTGTTTGTTGCTTGACCTTCTAGGGGTCTCATCTGGAGGTTGAGGTGATTTTTTAGATGTAGATGCAATAGATAAGGTTGGAGAATTAGAAGAGGCAGAGTGAGGAATGTTGAATTGGGGCGTTCCTTTCTTTTGTTTGGATGGAGGCAAGCTTGAACAGGTTTTCTGTCCACCAGTTGGAGTTAGAGCTGTATTAAAGCACTCATCTTGTTCTTTACTTGTAGGGGAGACTCTGGCTTGTGTAGTTGAATTCCTACCACGAATTGGTACAGGTGTGAATCCAGCAGCTGGAGTAGGGTTCAACTCACCAAGAATGGTCACCTCTTCTTCCATTTGGCGGTTGTTATTTGTAAGACAACTGGCTAATGCCCATTGCGCAGCAGCTTGTGATTTTCTTGTCTGCACTAATAACAGGTCCTGTCTTTGTTTTTCTTTGTCTTTCTTCTTCTTTTTTGCTTCCTTTTCTCTGGCTTTCTGCTCATTTTCTTTGTCATCATTTTGTTTCTTTGATTTCTTATGTTGCTGTAATTCTCTGCTGCTATCATCTGGATGCTTGCGCTTCTTTTCTGCACCTCTCTCTGGTTGCTTTCCATTTTTCTTTGCCTTTTCTAGACGCATTCTCTCTTTCATAAGCTCTTCTTTATCACCTATAACGAAAGATGATGACAATTGTTGTAGTACCATGTGCTATACCATTTTGCCACTTATCTTTACTTTTTAAAAATTCCCGTAGCTTTTGATTAAACAACCAATTAAAACAAGGCGAGTTAGAAGTCATAGACATGCAGACAGTTGTTCAACTTTGATTGCTATGGGTAGTTTAAATGAAAGCGATCACAAAGTTGACAAAAAAGAAGCAACAACATGGTGCACAGCATTGTAAACTAAGGATGAATCATGGTTTTAAAAGTTGACAAGCTTCAAATGCACAAGGAAAGAAAACTAGTTCCATATGTCATCCAAGTGTTTGTACAGGCCCTTAAAGCTTCAATGTATTTAAAACTGATGATGCTTGTAGATTTTATGCGATAAAAGACTGGGTTTTGTAGAAAATAATTGAACCTTTTAGTAATTATAAATAGTGCTAAGTTAATGTAGGAGGATCCCCCACCCAGATTAATGGCTTTAATAAATTTGTCAAAAAATCTTTTTATTATTAAAAAAGTGAAAACCTTCGCTTACCTCCTTTCTGTAGCACCTTAGCATCATAATGCTTGCCATTTGGTAGCCAAAGTGCACTGACAATATCGCCCACTTGCGGTTCCTCTTCATTGTCCTCTGGAAATATGTGATGAACTTCATCTTCATGAAGGACCCTCAAGTTGCAATCATCTTCATAACTCACAAGGTACCAAGACTCTGTTAAACAAACACAATTTGAAATAAACCTCTTGACTCGTGTTGGGTTGCACCATTTGACCATTTGTGAACATTGAGGACAATGATGCAGAATCCTCAGCCAGTCACTTCAGTCCTCAAGACAATTCATTGCCTGGTGCATCCAGGCGACCAACACAACAGGAAAACCTGGAGCAACTAAGGGAGATGTTTCCAAAGAAAAGTAGTTATGAACTAATGAAAGCCCTCAGGTTCCATGCAAACGTTCATGCGGCAGCTCTTTCTCTTTCTAGTACTGCACCTGAAGCTCATGAAGATGTTAGTAGTGGTGATGACAGCCTGGTGCAGCCTACTTTTCTCCCTTCAGAAAGCAAGATAGATTCTTTACAGTCCTTGTTAATGGAGCTTTGGAAGAATATGAGTCAAGAGAAAGTAAAGGTAACAATTGAGGAGGAACACATACTGAATGATGCACTGACTTACTATGAAGCTTCATGGGAATTTCCAGAGGGGTGAGGAGTCTTAGAAAAATTCCTTCTGTGGGGGAAGTAGGGATATTTAAATTTCTTGAACTACTCAACACTAAAATGAAATGAACAGAAGAGGTGAAATTTGACTTACTGCACCATAAAAATTTGTTGGGAAACTAGTACTAGCATTAATTTTCTTAACTAATAAAAGATGAAGAAAATGACGAGATATCAAACCACATGATACATGTATCAGGTTAATACAACTGAAGAGCTTTTCATACCTGTGATGCTTGTAATTGAATTTCCACTGCTGAAGAGTCCGTACTTTGAGAACTGTTATACAAACCACTTAACTGTAGTTGGTTTGGAGTTTTGTTTCTCTCTGATCTTATGGAGTGATTATCCCAGCCACTTAAAAATTGTTCAAGGTGCCTGTTAATACGGGGCAAAAACTCAAACTGTCGATGTGGATGTCCTTTCCCAAATCCAAATAGCCAGCTTCCTGGCTATATGTATGTTTTGTGGAGAGTTTGAAGAATCCCTCGAGCATTTGTTCTTACAATGTCGATTCAGCAAATATTTTGGATGTAAATAGTGTCCTGGCCCCAGTTGTTTGAAGCCTGGATAAAGCTATCTACCGGATAAGTCACTATCCAGTGGATAAATGTTAACAAAACAAACCACGCTATCCATTGGATAGTGATCTATCCGGTGGATAGCGTTATCCACCTTTTGAACAACCCGGGCCTGGTTGAACGATTTAAGTATTACAGTCATCGAACTAAAGGATAGTGAGATCATGTTAGGTTATACGAATGAAAGTCCGTATTGGATCTTTCTTAATCGCATCCTTATTATTGGTAAGCAAGTGATTTATTCAAGTCGACTAAGCAAATCTAAGCCTCTATTATCTCAATTCATCGTCAAATTGAAACATATAGAACGTATTGAACATTATATTGTTAAGAGGATTAGTTTTCATGAAAAGTGAAAAATCATAAAAAACATACATACATACATACGTTTTATTTTGCTTTTAAATTAAAATTACAAGTAAGCTATGCCCACAGGTAGCAATGCTAGTCTAGGCGGGTCATGTTTACAAATTATTAATATACATATACAACTAGGCACACACTGAAAACAACAAGAGAACTAAAGAGACTAAAATTAACAACAATGACTAAAAACCACTAATAAAGTAATGGTATTACAAATAGTAATTAAAATAAACTATAAAGAGAGCCTACAGAGACCACTAATAAACTAACGGTATTACAAATAGTAATTGACAACGGTTACAACGAGGAACTAGAAATACACTAATATGATATAAAATAATTTTTAAATTCATTAAGTTATCGTGTAGTAGCTATACTATATAAACACTGTAGCAGTATGCGGAGGTACATGTAACAGTTCTGTAACTAGGTTGAGTAATTTGTGTAATTTATGGTGTAACAGTAGTGTAATAACAAGTTTTGTAACTAGGTTGAGTAATCTATGTAATTTGTGGTGTGCCAGAAGTAGTGTAAGTACGAGTTCTGTTAGTAAGTCTATGTAGTTCTAGTAGCATAACTAAACAGTATTGCAATGTTAAAAAATGAACTAAAAACAAATTGAAAACAAAAAAAAGTAGCCAGCTTCCTCCAAATACCAAAATAGATAATAATATATATACAGGCAGCCTACAAAAACATCACGCCAGAGTCTCTCAATCCGCTCATTGTGTACACTAGGCCCAGTAATAAAACTTCAACGATTTGGGCCTCGCAAAGGGTGTGTCAACATGTACCAAGCACTGTCAACATTTTCTACTCCTTGATCAGCCCTGACCCTAGAAGGTAATCCATGAATTGAAATAGCTTTCTCAAACATCTTTAGGACTACTGCTGATTGCAAGAAAGATACATTACTTTCCTCGAGTAGCCCTCAATGGCACCATGAATTACAAATCCCCCTGAAAAAAGGAAAGAAGGACATCATTGAATAACCTTATTTAAGAACCCCATAATGCCTGTACTTTGGGTAACAAAATTCCTGGACTAACAAGGCTGATGTTTTTCTTTTTTAATACAAACTTTTACAAGAGGACCCACTGCTGAAAGACATCTTCCTACCTTATAAGTTTATGGTTGCCATCCATGTGCCACAATACCGGAGGTCCTCTTACGTTATACACTCTTCGATGAGTGACTTTCAGTTGAAGGGCTCAAATCACAATACCATCTGGATCCACTCTCCTCATTGATTCTCTAACTCTGTATTCCTGTATCTTAATACCTTTGGAAAGAAGATGACCATGCATCATTTTGTAACTACAATTTGGAAATTGCTGGCAAATGTTTCTCACAGTAATGTCAAGGGAAGTGTCATTTATATCAGAGTAGGTGTCTCTAACTGAAATACCAAACTCTTGAAGCCGTCTATAGATAGCCTTTTTGCTGACACACAACATCTTTGCTATATCACTTGCTTTGAGAACATAGTCTAAAAATAGCTCCAGCTGATCCTGTGCTATGTAAAACCTTGGCCTCCCTCGTTGGCATGATCTATCTAAGTTGAGTAACCTCAAATTGTTGGACTGAGTATCATTCTCCAGTTGTATGAGATGACGCCTGGCATCTTGTAGAAGTTCAAACAACCTTTCCTCTCTGTTAAAGCTGCTCACAAAACTCACTATGAAAGAAATTAACCAGTCTATAAGTTACATAGTCAATGACGTTTCCACAGGTCTCGTTATTCTCTCTGTGCTGAAGAACATCTTGAATGACTTGTCTGGAGTTACTCACAAGTAATTCCTGTGGGGTCTGATTCTGACCTTCAACCTGGAAATTTGCTGAAGACATGGCAGTCCTGTAGTACGAAGATGAATGGTTACTTTAATGCACTAGTATTCATTGTGCGATTATCATTTTGAAGCTTCAATTATTAACTGTTCTTGGCAGAAACAATGTCCATAAACACTTTCAATCAGTGTGCCGCCGAGATTAACAAAGTAAACAAGATCCCTAAGATGACATAATTTAGATGTTGATCCATGTCAATAAATAACTAACCTCACTGACCTTGAGACACTATTTCTTTTTTTCGGGGACACCCAACGGATTGTATTGGTAAATTATCTGCTGTTTTCGAATTGTTAAAAATGTTGTTTTGGGTACCGAAAAAGGTAAGCTATCATTTTCGGAAAGGCGAGAAGACCTAAGGTTTTCGGGAAATTGAAAAAAAAGCGTTAATACATTCGAGAATACTTATTATAAAGCATAACTTAGTAAATTAATCGAGATAAAATGGTCGTTGGGTGCCCCTGTTTTTGTGTTTTATTTTCCAAGTTATAACATATGAAGAACAACATACATACCCAGATTGAGCTTCCTTGTGGTCCTTTGAAATCCTCTCTGTAAGAGAACTTATTTGGCAAAAACTTCTGACTTGAAAATCACTCGCACCACTCGAAACGGAAAAAAAAAACAAACATGGCAGAAGGTAAGCAAGCTTGCAACTCGGACTGCTGACCCAATCCACTGTGGGACCCAGTTCCCTAGAGGTACGATCCCTGATGTACGACCATTTCCATAATGTATGATCCATTTACTTGATGTACCATCCATTTCCCTGATGTACGATTCATTTCCCTTGAGGTACGACCCATTTCCCATAAGGTCGATCCAATTCCCTCAAAGTACAATCCATTTACCTATAGAGCTACGATCCATTTCCCTCATGGTACGATCCATTTACCCAGAGGTACGACAGATTTCCCCTTACGTACGATCCACTTCAGAATTTTGTCCCAAATCCCCCTCCATAGGGAAGACTTTCAATACATTAACATAACAATAAATTTGCAATTGTGCAGCCAATTACTATTGCGGTGAATTTTTAATTGCTGGCTTTGTTCCCTTGTTTGTTTCTGCTTCTCGATTTCTTCAGCGCTTAGTTATCATTCCACTATATCATGGATCCAAAAGGTATTATAAATCTAGGAAATACTTGCTACTTGAAGAGCGTTCTGCAGGCTCTACTCTCGATAAACAATTTCACGGAGGGCCTCTCTGGATTACAACACAATCCCAAAAGATGCAACTTGTCAAGATCTTCAGGTTTTTAAAACAACATTAATTACTTTTTCTATATCTAAGTCAATTAGTCTCCGTTGAAATGGAGCTAGCTTATACTGGGCTTTTTTAGTAGTTTTCTTCTGTAGTAGGCTTTTGTACATGTTGCCGTGACAAAACCTTATTAATAGAGAGATTAAGAGCGGCTTCGCCGAAATATCGACTAAGCCGGGAAATAGCCAAAAATGAAATCTCTTCAAACTCACCCAGAATGAAGTTCTTAGGGCACTAGTTGCAAAAATAATACTTTAAGCTCGTTGAATTATTTCGTGTTTTTTTAATGAATTTTTTCTTCCCGATGGCCAAAATCGGCCAAAGTCGATCGAAAATAGACGACATATTCAGAGACTCGTAACCTGGAGAGCAAAGATTGTCATTAAAAACTAATTGTACGACGCATTAGTACTTTCTTTCTTGTATATTTAGAGCTATTTGGATCGCGATTTGGTTAGAAATCAAATATTTCACGAAATATTGAAATTTATGGGTCAAGACGGCTGAACGAGAAGTGAATATTTAGCCTGTTTTCAGCGGCTAAAAAGGCGTTCTGGTACATGGATTTCCCCAAAACGGTTTATATAGTCTGAAAGAGCATGATTTCTTCTTCAAATGAGTGAAATAAAATTTTTGGGTAATTAAAATCGTGAGCGCTGAGAACGCGAAGTAAATACAGTTCTACTTCCTGAAAACGTGACCTTTGACCCAAGCGTCACGGACCGGTTAACAACAATAGACAACAGATGTTTCATTAGTTTTAAACATTTGCCAATAAAATCG
Organism: Micromussa lordhowensis; assembly: GCA_964020085.1. Taxonomy (NCBI): domain Eukaryota; kingdom Metazoa; phylum Cnidaria; class Anthozoa; order Scleractinia; family Lobophylliidae; genus Micromussa; species Micromussa lordhowensis. Next base: position 33,293,076 of record OZ026602.1, on the reverse strand, counting down.
GTCTGAAACAGTTACTGCAAGAAACTGGTAGAAGTACGGAATCTTATGGTGTCTGCAAAGGAGTTAAAAGTCGCATTTCTGACACAATAACTTCGTTCGTTAATATACATGAACGAGCTTCAATGAAATTTGCGAAGTTGCAATGCGTTTTATCTAGCCGATACTCACCTAAATGTTTGTATTTATAGCAGACGTCGAGTCGTTTTCTTGGAAAAACGTTCGGAGGGGACTGAATTCAGATTTCGCAATCTTTGCAAGTGCCAAGTTTAAATTCCCACCTGCAACTGCCGAGCGCCGATAATCGTTCACCAGGGAAAAACAACCAAGCTGCACAGTTGCCATTAGCAACCCCAAAATAACATTCCCTCAAAATGTACAGCGAAATAATGTTGGATTATTGACTGCCTTTTAGGACTAAATCAAAAAGCACATTTAATCTTCATTACATTTCACTGAAATGGTCAACTTTATTTGTTTGCGCCGACTTTATTCATTTATTTGATACGTTATTAAATTAAAGTGAGTCCACGTTTGAATATTGACAGCTGTCGCAAATGTCGGTTTCAGCATTGAGACAAGTATAACGACATGAAACGTATCCGCGGTTTCTGGATTTTTACTATCCTTGCCATTTTTGGCTGAAGAGAAACGGAAAAGGGGTCCAGGTCTAAAAAATTTTGTGACTTACGTGGTGTGGACTCATTAAGCGCCATGGCGTTTTGTGGATATTCAAAATATGTTGGGGGAGGTTGCGGTGCGAGCCCAGAACGTCCAACTACTGATCAGGTAGTAAGAGTTGGCGACTGCAGCAAGGATATCAAGGGCCATCTCAAAACTTGCGGCGTCTCAGAATCTGCTTTGAATTCGGAAGCAAAGCTTCTGCTGGCCCGGGCAGGTAAAGTGCAAAACTAATCAACTATGTAACCTGCACTAATTTAATTCTGAGAATTGAATTTCACTTATCAGACGATTTCTTTCATTATTGTCAATGATAGGCATCTTTGATGAGAACGAGATCACTTTGAATGTTACTATTTGCCCAAGACACCGCGATTTATTTGGGCTAAGGTGGCGAAGCAATCGAAAAATGTGTTCAATTCCAAATTCATGGGCAGCGCACAGGACTACTTCTGCGAAGGGTGAACGTGGAATAACCCTTGCACAGTCCCGTCGTCTCTTCAAGGCCACAGAGATCGTTATGCCAGTTGGTTCAAGTAAGTCTCGTGAAATTAGTCATTATAGCCACACCCTTGTCATAGACAACATTTTTCAAGATGTAAACTTTAGGGAACTTTTTAGCTAATAGCGTTATATCTGGGAGTGGGGTGGGGTTTGGGGTAGAAGCGGTTTTGAAAGGAGGAACGGTACAAATTTTAACAAGGTACTTTTCTCTTGGAAGGTTATATTTTACTTTGTAGAAATGCGTGGGAGGGGGACAAGTCCAAGCAGTCCAAGAATCAGTTAAATGTAACTTATAGCTTATAGAATTATTGTGCGAAAAGAAAGGATACAAGGGATACATTTATTTCCCTTTCTTCATTGTGCAAGGGGAAGGGGAGCAATAATTTCGGAACACTGACTGCACTTGGATACCTCGAAGCCCGCAATTTCTTTTATTCTTTAGCTGGCAATGTGCAAAATAACTCAATTAAAACAATTGTAAATTCTTTCACAGTTATATGTCCGCAATGTCGGAAGAGACTCGACAAGAGCACTGCTATCGAAGATTCTCCAGGAGCGCAGGCAGCAGCGTCCTTATACGAGCCCGAAGCAGCCGCTGATGTATGCCCCCCTCAACTGGACGAAGTAAGGATAAGTTACGACCAACATATTGACGAAGTCAAAGCCTGACAGCTACAAGTCACATTTAAGAAATAGAAAACATGTATCATGTTTCTATCGAGTTATACAAACACGAGTGGGAGTTTGGGAGAACGAGAAATGCTATGGGAACACGAGCCACAGGCGAGTGTTTCCACAGCTCTTTCGAGTTCTCCCAAACTTTCACGAGTGTTTGGATAACTTGATAGAAACACGGAGTACGTGTTTTCTATTTCTTTTAGAAAACATCGCGACGGAAAAAAGGAAAACAACTCGTTAGCTTTGATTATCAAAATGTAAATTCTCTTTGCTCGCGCCATCACTACGTCAACAGCGCGCGCTAGTTCTGGGTCTCCATTGAGTTATACAAACACGATTTTTAACCAACCAGCGCGCGTGCTTTTTTAGGACTGTCTTTTAATTAAAAATAACTACAACAAGCCCTGTCTGTTTAATTTACAATGCAACTCGTAGTTAAACCGAAGCTGTACAGAAAGGCGAACGGCAAAAAAATCCAGTATTACAGTTTTTTTAGCGACTATGCCAAGTAATATTACATTTTGTCACACGACTAAGTTAGTTCAGAGGGCCAATAACTAAAATCAGCCAATCAGATAGTTCCATTGCCGGTCCAACATTCTCTCAGTATTGGACCGGGCACTGTCACGAATGGTCCCGCGCGATCACTCTTGAAGATTTTTGGGTGTTTTATGGCTTGCGTTTTTCTAAAAGAACTTGCTTTGAACATAAAAGATTCCTTTAATTTTTTCCAGCTCTCTGTCCCTTTTATTGTAGTAAAGTATAGACCTGTTCGGCTTCCAGTCAAAATCGCGCGCTTGAAGTATGAGATATTTTTCCAATCCTTCATCATGGCATTTCTACGTAACAATTTTTAGTCGTGTACAGGGTCAATCTATTTTTTGGTTAAACTTAAAGACCTAGGGCCTATATTCCCCCTGTACGAGTCTCGGGCTTGCTTAGAAGAAATATGTTATTTATTAGAGCAGGGTCTAGCATATTAATGCTATTGAAACTCCATATTTCAGGAAGCAAACTCTGCTGAGGATAGCGAGTTGTCGGCAATAAATACAGGAATGATGGAGTTGACATTGGACCATAGTTTATTTGTTCCTGAAGAAAGCAGCGGCAGCGATAACGAGTCAACACAAGTGCCAACTGAAGAGCCTAGAGAACAGTACTTACGAAGGAAGCAACTCAATGAATTTCTGGAAAGTTGTAACGTAGAGAAATTAACTCGACCCAGGAAGAGGTGGGAAGAGGCCGGCACACGTACCCGTAAAAACCAAGTAAAAAAGGCAAAAGATGTCATTGTAGCAGCTTTGGATGTGGTTATGCCAGGGGATGCGGCATATTTATGGGATGCACTGCAGTCGTCAATGCTTGTGGACAAAGAGCTTGGATCTGCAGAGGGAGGCGACCACAAATACCTTGAAGCCCTGGCAGAAACATACAAAAATGCATCCTCTTGGGATACAAGAAGGCAAGTCTTGTCCATAATGGCTGATCTAGTCCCTTTCAAACGCCTTCAGAGGTACTTGCCTGGTATCACTGAGTACCGAGTGAAAATTGCGCGCCAGCACAAAAATGTGTTTGGTCGGGGCGTTTCCGTTCCATTGAAGCATAGTCCCCGAATGCTAGTAGATCCTAACCAACTTGATCATTTTTTGACATTTATAACAAGTCCGCACATCATACAAGATCTTCCATTTGGACAGAAATACATGAAATTATCAACTGGTGAGGTTCTGGAGACACCCAATGTAATTCGTAATATGATTCCGGAACGAATTGTAATCCAGTATAACAAATATTGCGACGAAGCCGGATTCCAGCCTTTTGGACACACAACGATGTTACCCATCCTCTCGAACTGTACTGCCACTGTGAGAAAGTCGTTGCAGGGTATCGACTACATTGCCGCAGAAGGAAGTAAGGCCTTTGACGATCTTTGCCATGTGGTGAGGAGACTAGAAGAATGCGGGATATTGAAAAGAGATGTCGCTGAGCAATGGAAAAGTTGTCTGAAGAACGGGAAACAATATCTGAAGTCGGATTACAAGGTACTCAAGAATTAGCATCATTAACTATGTACATCGTACCTATAAGAGCTCAACTTCCTTCCACCCCCTTTGTATGTAACTTTTCACATATGCCCAAACTGTGTTTAAACTTGACTGACTTCCACTCACTGTCTTTACATTGATGATCAAACATGTTTCCATACCAAGCAGAGCAGAATGCAATCGAACAAACTGAGCTTCGAAATAAAATCCATTAGCGCAGATTTTGCTATGTTTGATTTTCATCCCTGGTTCTCGATACCTTTTAGCAAAGACCACGACAAATTTGCCATACTGTAGGTTTGGTCTATTTCAGTGGCTGTAATACAATCTGGTATGCATAGTTACGCTCCGTGTATGAGCGACTGTAAATTATTTCACTTAGTCACATGATATATGTTGTCTGTTTTTATCAGGTGCATGTATCTCTCTCTTCGCCTGTGGCTGACCACTGTAGTGCATACGCTTTGAGCGACGAAAAAGAGCCTTTGTTCAGCAGCCCATGTGATCATTATCATGGTGATTCATGCTCCCAATGCGAAGAATTGAAAAGTAAAATATCTGACATGCAAGCATACTTAAAACGAGAAGATCTGGGGCTACCGGATGAAGAGTTGGATGACTTGCGCCATACTTGCGACCAAGCAGCTCAAAATGTTCTGTCCTGGAAGGCTCATCAACTGAGAAGCAAAATTCAGGACACTGCCAGAGTAGAAGTAATTGACCAACTAGACGAGTCATCTGTCATGATCACTCAGGACTGGGCCATGAAATTTTTGCCACAGAAATACCGTGAATCTCAAACTGACTGGTTTGCAAAGAGGGGCATTTCTTGGCACATAAGTGTGGTTGCAAGGAAACATCAGGGAAATCTAAAGAGTCAGTCCTTCGTGCACATTGTCAAAAACTGCAGTCAAGATAGCTCGGTGGTTATCCGCATCATGGAACACGTATTGCGCACACTGAAAACGGAAAATCCTGAACTTACCACAGCCTTCTACCGGAGCGATAACGCCGGATGCTATCACAATTTGACCTTGCTAGCTGCATGTCGTTCCATGGGCGCTGCCACTGGCATCACTCTTTCTAGAGTGGACTTTAGTGACCCTCAAGGAGGGAAAGGTCCATGCGACCGCAAAGCAGCCACCATTAAGGCTCATGTCCGCAGATTTATTAATGAGGGGCATGATGTTCAAACTGCGGAGGACTTAGAAACTGCGATGCTATCAGCGGGAGGACTCAATGGGATAAGAGTAGCTCTGGTTGATTCCTTGGGAATCAAGGAGAACCCCATCAAATGGGATGGCATAAGCTTGATTAACAACCTACAGTATGCGGGCACAACGATAACAGTATGGCGATCCTACAACGTCGGCAGCGGAAAGACCGTAGAGAAACAGCTACCAACAGGTATTCACATGTAATATTAAAATGCGGTATTAATGAGAACAACAGGTTACAACTATATGCTGTCAGCAACGCCCTCGTTAGTTTACCATATAACGAGCGTGATAAGTTAAAAAGCACATAAAACATCACTTCTTTGTTCTGAGGGATAGGCACCTTATTGGCACAAAGGAAACTTCATACGCAACATTCATCCCTTCCAGTAAAAGTATACTCCACGAGAGTACAGCTTGAGCTGAAATACGGCTATTTGAGAAACTTTTTATCAATGAGAATTGTGTATTTTTTTGTAAAACAAATGGGGTGTTCATAACCTGTTAACCAACTTGCTTTTTTAGCATGCGCTGTTGGCAAATAATCTCTTAACTTCGTGCTAAACCTACCAACAGACAAATTTCCTCGCGTGGGGGAAACAAAAAGAGTAATCCCGCGAGCTGCTTCCTATTATTTGATCTATCACTCATTTTTTGATTTAACATTTCATTTTGGCTTGTCTTCAGCCACAACCAGTTTCAGTGGTACGTTTCAAAAAGCATTTTCATCGGGGAACTTCGTGGATTACAGCAAGGGAGTGCGTCAGACACGCACTCAGAAGTCGTCAGATGAACATTCTCTCCCTGAAGTGCCAGAGACAGCAGAAGGAGATGCAGGGGTAGGTGTTTTCCAGTGTCCCAGTGAAGGATGTATCAAGGTCTATCAAAGATACTCAGCCCTTGAAAAGCACCTGTCATACGAAAAGTGTGAATTGCTCCCAGAGAGAGCCCCACTTCTTGATCAAGCAAAAGAAATGTACCATCTTAAATTAATTGAAGGAAGGAGCGCAGGAGCGACAAGCCATGAAGAGAGAGCCGTTCCTCGGGAAGTTGCCGCAAATACCAATCAGCTGGCGAGAGGTTGGGCGTTGAAGCAAGCAAAAAAATCCGTGCGCCTCAGTGAAACCCAAAAGAAGTACCTTAATGAAAAGTTTAGTATTGGGCAGCAAACAGGTCACAAAGTGGATCCACTGTCGGTAGCTCACGACATGCGCTACGCCAGAAACGCGGAGGGTAACCAGCTGTTCACCAGAGATGAATTCCTAAGTGCACAACAAATACAGTCCTACTTTTCCCGGCAAGCTGGGAAACTACGCCATCAACATACAGAAGATGAAAGTAGTGATCGTGAGGCTGCTGTCGACCAACAGCAATATTGGGACACTCGTACAGAATTTCTTTGAGAAGTTCAGCTCCAGCATCCTATTACTTATGACAATCTTGATCTTTGCGCCTTGTATCATGCGAACAGATTGAATCAGCTTAGTGTTGCCGTGTTAAAGTACATTTGTGAATACTTCGATGCAAACAAGGAGCAACGGACGCTTCGCAGGAAGGCGCCTTATATTACTCTTATAAGCAAACTAGTACAGTCATGCTCATGTCATGAACAGCAGTAACAAGCATTTAAAGTAGCAGGGTCGTTAGTAGAAACAGAACTTCTCAGTTCCCCTCGCAACTAGCTTTTTTTGCGTATAAGCTGTTTCTGGTCTAACAGACTGTGAATGGTCCATGTGTTTTTTTTATTATTTTTACTCTGAACCGAGTAAAAGTCGTCTCATCGAGTCAGAAAGAAACAGTTCTTAGCTAGTTTGAAGTCGGAAATCTTGTTTCAGCTGCATAGGGTTCGGAGTATTCTTAGAGAAAAAAGAGTGTCGGTTTATTTGGAAGTTGTTTAGTACTATGAACAGACAGGGTTGGTTGTAGTTTAGTTTGATGCCACTGTCAGGCTTTGACTTCGTTCATATCTTGGTCGTGTCTTATCCTTACCTCATCCAATTGTTAGGGGCATACATCGGCGGCTGCTCAGTTCTGGCTAGCTTATGGCTGACTATGAAAAAATATATTGCTTCAGTTAGCTATTTTGCAGATTGCCAACAGAAGAATAAAGTCTGGTTCTCATATCCCGTCGACCCACCTGCGAAGTAGTCGCCGGTTCCAACTGACAACGTTTCGACGATCTGTTCAAGTGGGTTCCCGACGAACCTGTGATGGATCGCCGACGTACTCAAATTGCCTCGAAAGGTAAATCGAATTGGCGCAATTTCCAACGGTGAACCACTCCATCGGTAAATTTGGATAGTAAGGTTCTGACGGTGCTTGATATGTGAAGACAGCCAACGGAATAACGTAAGCTCATAATCTAGTCGTATTACCAGATCATCTCTTCCAAAATCAGACTTTTCTTTATACACTTGGAGAAGCTTGTTCAGATGTTGTTGTTTCTTTGCTGAACGGAAGCAACATCTATCTTCAGTGTATTATATTTAGCGAGTGCTTACCATGCATTTTTCTTTACTCTTTTACTCTTCATATTAATGACAGCCCGGTACGCTCTTATTTCGTCCACTAATATAAGGTGCTTGGTACATCCTCGGGTTTGACTTCGTCCGCCATTTTGAAAGCAAGGAGTTGTGGGAAAAATCGAGTTGTTACGTCATACATTATGTCTGCAGTTGATCATCGACGGCTGCTCAGCTGAAACAGTTAGCTGGCAAGCAATCTCGTTCCCAGAGCTTCGTTGCCCTTGACCAGCGGTCGGAAAACGAGAGCTCTGGGAGCATCCATTTTCAAATAACAGTGGAAATAACCGAATTCTGCATATCCGGTTTTACTGCGCATGCGTGCGCAGTGCGCAGTCTGCATATATGGTATCTATGGCGCATGCCTGAAATGGATGCTCCCAGAGCTCTCGTTTTCCGACCACTGGTCAAGGGAAACAAAGCTCTGGGAACGAGATTGGCTGGCAAGCCGTCGGTCAATGCCTGGGACAGATTATGATTCGACACTTACACCACAGGCATGTCGGTGGCATAGGAAAAACCAGTTAAAAGACATCGCGGGCGTACAGTGTTTCGAAATTATACCGCCACCCCCTCTTGTGCCAAATAAAGAAAATAAAAATAAAATGTATCCCTTTGGTATCCCATCCTCTTCAACGCTACTTCTGTAGACTACAACATTTAACTTATTATTTGAGCAATTGGAATTTGTCTTTAAGTTGAACCCCCGAAATGAAATATTTATGCACCTATCAATGGTTTGCCCCAGGATGGGGGGGTCGGGCAACCCGGGGGAAATTTGACATTTTCAGGTTTTGAAATGTCAATTTCCCTACCCTTCGGTCTTCATTATAAGTCAAATTCCCACCCCTGGGGACCACAGACATAGCATTAAGTATGTTCAACGAGATGATATGCGCTTACAAAAAGTTTAACGCAGCACTCCTCCAGAGAGTAATAGTACTTGTTTGCAAATGGCCCTCCAAGTTGGTGTATTTTCCCAAGTGAACTGCTGAAAATACTCGTGAATTGTTTCACAATTCCAAATGCATCTTTTATTAGAGTTTCCTTCTTTTAGACACAACTTTTTGGCTTTTGCCAAACTCAACCAGAACCTGAAACAAAGAAGCACGTCTTTCTTTAAAGACAGACCACTGATGGGCATAAAAAAACGTTTTTGCTTAAAAATAAAGCAAAACAAAACTTTCGTTAAGCCATCGTTGACATCCTTGGACGCGGGAAACTGGCTCAGACGAATTCTGGGTATTTTCCAAGATTAGATGGCGCACCCACTTGTCACTCATTCCAAGATCCTCTCGACTTTTCAAGATGGCGGTCAAGTCAAATTTCCCACCCTGGGGATAGCTGTGATGTCAAAATCTCAACCCATGAAGCGCCTTACGAAGTCAAATTCCCTTGGGTTGCCCGACCCCCCCATCCTGGGGCAAACCATTGATATGTGCATTACTCCGCCCTCGAGCTCATCCAAAACCACTAATCCCCGCGGATATAATGCTGATGAACAATCGGCGACTGGGAATTTAAAGATTGGTTCATGCAAAGGTTGCGCAATCTGGATTCGGTTCCTTCCGAACGTTTTTCCAAGAAAACAAATCTGCTATGAATATAGGCACTCAGGTGAGTATCGCCTCGCAACTTCGCACATCAGTAAGTCACGAAACTGTTTCCAACAAATTCCTTAGACACGAAACGTTTTTCCTTTTCTCGTAAATAAATGGCAAGGATAGGTAATTGAAAAACCATCAATACATTCTATTGTGTTATCTTGTAGCAACTTGTTTCGATGCTGAAACTGACATTTATTCCAAAATTTGCGACACCTGTCAATATTCAAACGTGGACTCACTTTAATTTAATAACAGATCAAGTAAATGAATAAAGTCGGCGCAAACAAATAAAGTTGACCATTTCAGTGAGATGTAATGAAGATTAAATGTGCTTTCTAATTTAGTCCTAAAAGGCAGTCAATAATCCAACATTATTTCGCTGTACATTTTGAGGGAATGTTATTTTGGGGTTGCTAATGGCAACTGTGCAGCTTGGTTGTTTTTCCCTGGTGAACGAGCGCTCGGCAGTTGCAGGTGGGAATTTAAACTTGGCACTTGCAAAGATTGCGAAATCTGAATTCAGTCCCCTCCGAACGTTTTTCCAAGAAAACGAGTCGACGTCTGCTATAAATACAAACATTTAGGTGAGTATCGGCTAGATAAAACGCATCGCAACTTCGCAAATTTCATTGAAGCTCGTTCATGTATATTAATGAACGAAGTTATTGTGTCAGAAATGCGACTTTTAACTCCTTTGCAGACACCATAAGATTCCATACTTCTACCAGTTTCTTGCAGTAACTGTTTCAGACCGATTTCATTGGCAAATGTTTAAAACTAATGAAACATCTGTTGTCTATTGTTGATATCCGGTCCGTGACGCTTGGGTCAAAGGTCACATTTTCAGGAAGTAGAACTGTATTTACTTCGCGTTCTCAGCGCTCACGATTTTAATTACCCAAAAATTTTATTTCACTCATTTGAAGAAGAAATCCTGCTCTTTCAGACTATATAAACCGTTTTGGGGAAATCCATGTACCAGAACGCCTTTTTGGCCGCTGAAAACAGGCTAAATATTCACTTCTCGTTCAGCTGTCTTGACCCATAAATTTCAATATTTCGTGAAATATTTGATTTCTAACCAAATCGCGATCCAAATAGCTCTAAATATACAAGAAAGAAAGTACTAATGCGTCATACAATTAGTTTTCAATGACAATCTTTGCTCTCCAGGTTACGAGTCTCTGAATATGTCGTCTATTTTCGATCGATTTTAGCCGATTTTGGCCATCGGGAAGAAAAAATTCATTAAAAAAACACGAAATAATTCAACGAGCTTAAAGTATTATTTTTGCAACTAGTGCCCTAAGAACTTCATTCTGGGTGAGTTTGAAGAGATTTCATTTTTAGCTATTTCCCGGCTTAGTCGATATTTCGGCGAAGCCGCTCTTAAGCACCGCATATTTTTTCCCCTTCGAACGGCAGAGATGGTCACGTGAACTGACATTTCCCGTGTTTTGCTGTTTGCCGGCCGCCGTTTCTACTCGGGGAGGACATTTTTCCTGTTTGTAGGGAACGCGAAAACGTGAGTATTTGCAACCCACTTTTACCCACTATTTCTACATTTTGATCACTTGCTTTTATAGCTAAGCTTCGTTTATCATCCTACTTCTACATGAACTGCTTGTAAAGGTAAGACTTTCAAATTCAAGCCGAAAATACATAACTTCTCCGGGTCCATTTTTTCTTGTCGCAGTGAATGGCGACCGAGAACATTTGCCTCCTTAGGAAAATTAAGAAATATGGGCCTGGCCTTTACTGGACTGTTTTTCAGTTAATGTTTTTAACAATAAGTTGACAAAGTTTCTTTTTGAACGAACATTTAGTTAACTAGTTAATTTCAAATGTAGACAATTTTTGTAAGCCTTTCATATCTTTAACACCCTCATTTTTGTTTTGAACTTCTCTCACTTAAGTAAGCTTAAGTCAACTTAGAACTTTGGATTTAGCCCATAGAAATTGTAACTGTTGTTTTATTTAATAGTTAGTCATGCCTCCGTTTCGGTGGCCAAGAGTACAACACGATCTGGCCCGTGTCAAAGAGTACACAGAATCAAGGCCCTCCAAGCCAGACGAGTGGGATGAAGTGGCAAAACGCCTTTCTGTTGTATTACAAAGTGAAGTTAAAGGAAGGGGGTGCAGGGAGCACTTGGATCTGTTAATAAAGAAGCACAAAGCCGATGAAAAGAAAGCCCTAAAAAGGTAAGTCTTTATAAGCTCTTACAGAAGCATATCACCTATACATGACAGTCTAATATATTGAGCTTTTTTAAGTCAGTGAGTACCCTCGTCAATACAGAGGGTGTGTGGATCTAATACAAAATGTACTGTGCTGGTGGTCTTATACCCTAAAAATCGCATTTTTTGCGTACCAGGTCAATTTTTTGAAACCGTCACAAATAGACTCTTTAACCATTCCTTTGCACTGTTCCAGGGTGTTTTTGATCAGAAAGTCATTTGTACGAGAAATTTGCAAAAAACTAATAATATGTCTAATTTTTGGCCATAGCAATGCCCCTAACAACGACTGTCTACTAAAATTTTGACGAAACCATTTTGCCCCTGGGACCCCTCTCTAGAGATAATGATTTGATAGCACTTACAGTGTTTACCACTGGCTATATTTTTCGTACGGACGAAAACTTTTGGCTTTCGATCGAGAAACGTCTCATTCTCCTTTCTTCGAGTAAACCTTGAGCTTTGCTTTGTGGTTTCAAAAGAAGTTTGGATATAAGATGGCTAGAACTTGCAGTAAATCCCGTAAACGTAAGTTCCGTGGAAATCAGCATACTCAGAGAAGTCCTAAATCGGTGAAAATCGAAAAACCTATCGGCGAAAATGCAGCTATCGAGTCTGCCTCAGAAAGGAAGATCAAAGGCAAGCGTGAAGTTAAAGAAGAGAAAGAAGAAATACTCGGCAGCAGTCTGACTGGATATTGTCTAATGGATGTGGAGATCTTGGCTGATGTATTGAGGCTTTTGTGTTGCCAAGAGTGTGACGAGTCAAATATTCAGTTAACAGAGGTATCCTTTCAAAGGCACGGTTGTGCATCATGTCTTCGATTATTATGCTTGTGCTGTGGGTGGAACCATTGTTTTTACACATCTAAAAAGATATCAAAATATTATGAGGTGAACAGAAGACTTGTTTATGGGATGAGAACGCTCGGGCAAGGGGAAGCATCAGCCAGGAGATTTTGTGGAATTATGAACATGCCACCCCCACCAAAACCAAAGGCATACAGTAGGCACAACAAAGCTTTGCTCAAAGCAGCAAAAGCTGTAGCCAATCAGACCTTGAATGATGCCCAAAAAGAAATTCACCATTTGAAAGGCGAAGATGTCGAAGGATTTTCAAACTGTGGGGTTTCTTGTGATGGGACCTGGCAGAAAAGAGGCCACTCCTCATTGAATGGTTGTGTAGCAGTACTATCAATTGATAACTGCCTTGATGTTGAAGTGCTAAGCAAAGTCTGCCAGACCTGCCAAAGACATGAGACCGATAACGATCCCCAAGCAGAGCAGGAGTGGCAGAGAAACCATGCCCCAAAATGCAAAGCAAAAGGCTCAGCTCCATCAATGGAAACAGAAGGAGTGAAGCAAATCTTTGAGAGAAGTGAGGAAAAACACAAATTGCATTACACTGAATATTATGGGGATGGAGATAGTAAGGGTTTCAGTGAAGTAGAAAAGACTTACATAGACAAAGGACTGAAAGTTGTAAAGAAAGAATGTGTTGGACATGTCCAAAAGCGTGTGGGTACAGCTTTAAGGAAACTGAAGAAAGAGAAAAAGGTATGGGAGGTAAAGCAAAGCTGACAGATAGAATGATAGACAGGCTGCAAAATTATTATGGGATTGCCATAAGAAGCAATGTTGGAACGGGAACGCTTTCGGAACGGGTTGGTCCGCAAACCTTACGAGAGTTCTCTTTATGAGCAAACATTTATGAGTGAACCTTTCATCGAGAAACATGCTATATCAACTGAGTTACGTAATGTTAACGAAAGAAAATAGAAAAACTTAACGATACATAAATATACCTCCGATTCCCTCAAAATTTGGTAATCGAAAGGATTGATGTATAAAATCTTGCAGTCTTTATCAAAAATTGTTCGTATAAATTCTCTTTGAAAAGGTAGAACTCATTCGTTTTGTCGATGTTTGTTAGGAGTGAAACTTGAAACTCCGAAAAATGCCTCCCACATAGACGAATGATTATGTAAGCAGTAACTCCGCGCTTAGGTTTGCTTCTGATAAACACTCCACTTTGCTTTAAGTTAACTTCACTTACTTTACCTTCCGGTTACCTTTAAGTTGTATGTTAGATTAATTCTATATTAATCACAGGCGGCCGAATGCAACACCTCCATATGCTGCAACCAAGAGTCGCGTTTTCGCGTAGATGTAACAATATATGCAATATGTCACGCTATGCTGAACTTTCGCATAAAAATGAAAAAAGAGACCTAACATTTTGACCAAGCCCAGGAACATGTCTTCAGCCTACATAACAACTATGTTTTCAAACTTCTGCTTGTATACATAAGTAATAACCCTGCATTTTCAACATACCGGTACAGAAACAATTACAAGATAAATCCTTGCGAAACTACGTAAAAAAAAAACAGAGTCTCTCCCAAACATAAAGCCAGAGTGAACGCAAATATGCGTCTAGTTGGCTTGAAACTTTCAGCATTATTTCCCCATGTTATTCCCTTGGTGACAAACCTCAAAAAAATTGGAAAAGTTTGACATTGTACTTGCTGTAAAATTTTCTTTGAAGTATCTGTCATTGCTTTCCCTTTATCATGAGGAAAATTATCAAAGCAATCATAGTTTTCTTGTTTTTGAGGTTTAACACCTGTGTAATTTATTTTGGAATAGAATAAAGCTAATTTTACTTTTCTGTGACCATTCTAAGCAGAGTTATTCTGCTTATAATAGACCCACATTTTTCACCAGTGGGGGGCTGGTTAATCATTAACCATTAACATTCACAAAGTGAAAACAGTCATTTTGGAGTCAGGAAGTGATAATCTTTAAGATGGTGTAAAAGGAAATATTCAAAGATAGTAAGTAAAAAATGTCATTTTTAGGGTATAAGACCACCTTATTCAAAGTTTAACTGGTAATCACAAGTCGCTAGTTGTAAGGAATTGAAACTGATGTTCATGTACTTTTTACATCAAAGATCTGGTACAGAGGAAAACTACTCAGAGTTGGTGCAGCTATTGGAGGACGTGACAACCTATCACTCAGACCTTGCTACCAAGAAATTATCTGCACCTAAGAGAAAGGATGAGCTAGACAGGGAGAAGGGCCTGCAAATGCGAAATGCTGCCATGGTGACTCATTCCAGTAAGTCTTTCCATTTAGGTTAAATAGAGAAGTAAGGGTCCATGCATTTATAATGTAGTAGATGGGGTGGGGGTGGTTTTCTGAAAACTCTTAGCTGGTGTATTGATGTTGAACCCATGTACTCACATTAATTCTTAAAGACAAAATTAAGATGCTCCCTCTACAAAATTATCATAGAGAAATTATGCTTTACATACTGGATGGATATTTATAGCATGTACATTTACCATGTTTATTTGTTTTAGAGAGAAAATTGTCAACAGAGTCAACTGACAGTGAGGATGATGACAATGTCCCTGTTAATCATGATGATGCAACTGGTTAGTTTCTAATTTATGTAAAACATACCCTCTAAGAGTTAATAGGTTTTGCAGAAGTATTGAAGGCTTTAGAATTTTCAAATGCTTTTAGAAAGGAACAGCTGCATATGACTAACCTATTGTGCACTCTCTCTGTCTAAATGGCAAATCTGGTTTCCAAAGATTATACATGTATGGCTAATGGTGAACATTGTTCTATTTCAAGAGAAGAAAAGAACGAAGGCAAAGGGGAGAGTGGGAGCTTCACAGCTCCTTACTTATTTGTCAAATAAGCAGGAAGACACAATGAAACTGAAACAGAGAAAACTGGATATGGAAGAACGAAAGCTTGAGCTTGAAGAAAAAAAGTTAAATCTCGAAAGAGAGAAATGGGATCATATCTTCAAGAAGCAATTCAATTATTAAATTATTTGCTGGAAATTTTCCTGATTATATCTTTAATACAACTTTGTTTAAGTGATACTTTAGGGGTACCAATGTGCATATAACTTATTTTGTATATTTGTACAGTTCAAGCAGGACCACATTTGCATAATACTTGAATAATAAAATAAGCGAATAAGCAAATTTACATTTGTTTGTCATCATTTTGTTTTGAACAAAACAACCTACTGGAATTTCAAAATTCTCCCATGGTGGGATGGATATTCTGTGCAATCACCATTTTTAGTAATAGTGTAAATCATTACCTCAGTGATGATAGTTAATTGTTGAAAGGTTGTAACATCGCGTATTTATTCTAGATGTCATCGGGTTTATATTTCAGTCGTAATCTCTAGTCGATCTGTTCGAATCGCTTTGGTTCAAAATCCGACCACGCATGGCTCAATCGTCTGCTTCACCTGTTCTTCCTCGAAGCACAAGCAGAAAAGTCAAACCCAAGATCAACCTCGACATTGAGTATGATTATTTGCAAATGCGTATCGACCAACTCGATCGCGATTTTCCGCATCAGGACCGTCCCCGCACATTCCTCACGTTCCTTCACCGCCCACTCGTGTTTCCATTCCTTCAGGGCAGGCAGCCGAGTCGCCTCCGCCTTCTCAGGCTTCAGTAACTGCACAAGCACTTTCGCCCAGTTGCAGCGCGATAAGTTGGCCTTGGAACTCGAGGTCCTCAAGCTTTGCGCCACCGTAGTGAAAACCAAGGTCGCTGATGGCGCAGAGTCCACAAAACCTGGCACAATGAGAAAAAAACGCACTATCGACTGGCCCCACGAGTTTTGTTCAGGTGCACCAACATCGGACTTCGAGAAGTTGGAACTGGTCGACTTTGTCGCAGGTTTTCTCAAAATGATTAAGCCTTACAAGGGAACTCGCAAAGAGGACATGCTCCAGCTTCTTGAATTACACAGCTACACCTGGAAGAGCGTACAAGGTTTTTACGCCCACATCACAAAACCAGTCGAGTTGTGTCGCCTGGAGTTCAACGATGCCACACAGATTCGCGATGCAGCCACGATTTTCTTCAAACACTCCGATTTACGGAATTCACTGCCTCAGCCACGCTCTAACATTTCGGCTGGGGGCGGATCCTCTTCTGGTGATACCAACTCTCGTTCTTCCAAGTCTGACGCCGCACAGAGCAAGGCGTGTCGTCAGTGGAACTATACTGGTTCTTGCTCTTGTGATACGGGGGGGGGGGGGGGGGCGTCCTATTCAGGGCATCACAAATGTCGAGTTTAAGCTCGTGACTTGCGAGCTCCAACATGCCTATGGACTGTTGAATTCCCTCACCGACCCCGGCTATTTCCATGGACTTATCCCCCAAGGACATCAATTCCATGACTCTCAATTTTACTACAACAGCCGTGGTTCAACATCTTTTGGCCTCCAAATGGGAGTTCTCCTAACGCTTTCGGAACTCGTCTACCAGTGATAACTCAACTGAACATTCCCTCTTGGGAGTTTTTCCTACAAAACTACCACGATTCTCACGTTGTCGAATTCCTGCGCTTCGGCTGGCCGGTTAGTTACACATCTGAGATTCTTCCAACTTCTTCGTCATCTAATCACCCCTCCGCTGTTGCTTTTTCCGACCATGTTGAACATTACATTTACACCGAGCTATTGCTGGCCCTTTTAGTACTAATCCTTTACATCAGCCCTTGGTTTGCTCACCATTACAAACTGTTCCTAAGCGGGGCTCTGTTCAACGCCGCGTCGTGATGGACTTGAGCTTTCCACCACAGTCTTCGGTTAATGGCGGAATTCCAGCTTCAAGTTATCTCAATGAGCCTTACAAGCTTAAACTCCCAGGCATTGATCGTTTATGCGAGTTTATCCTTCAACATGGCCGAGGTTGCTTACTCTATAAAAAGGATTTACGATGACAAATCCCTATTGATCCTAAAGATTACCATTTGCTGGGTTTTTCGTTCAATGGTAGCCTGTATTTTGATACTCGTTGCCCATTTGGCTTACGAACCAGTGCCATGATCTGCCAAAGGACTACCTCGGCTGTTATTTACATTTTTACGGAACGTGGCTATACAGCAGATGTTTATTTGGACGATTTCTATGGTGCGGAACGCCCCGACAGAGCATCCCACGCTTTTCGCGAACTTCAGACTTCATTCGATCGTCTAGGCTTGCAAGCTTCGCCGGAAAAAGACTGTCCACCAGCTACTACCATGATTTGCCTTGGCATTGAAGTTGAGACACTAACACCTTTTTGTCTTCGCGTACCGCGTGAACGTCTTGATGATTTGTTACTTGAATTGACTCACTGGAAAGATAGAACATCTTATCGCCTTAAAGATTTGCAATCTCTTCTAGGCAAATTGTCTTTCATCACAGCATGTGTCAGGTCAGGGCGCATTTTCATGTCTCGGTTGCTGAACAATTTGCGTGCTTTTCCATCTTCCAGATGTTCCGCGCCGGTTTCACATGACATGAAATTAGACATTGATTGGTGGGTCACTTTTCTACCTCTGTTTAATGGAGTTTCTTTCATCAAGCCAGACGTCTGATCTTTCGATGATTTCCAGTTTGCCACCGACGCTTGCCTAACTGGCGGCGGAGCCACATGTCAAGACCAATGTTTCTCCGTAATTTTTCCTTCGAACATTGTCAAAGAAGCGGCGCATATTACCGCTTTGGAGTTGTTTGTTGTGATCATTGCGGTTTGTGCTTGGGCACCCCTTCTCGCTCATCATCGATTTATCGTATCCTGCGACAATGAGGCGGCGGTGACAGTCATTAACTCTGGCAACACACACGACCCTTTTATGCAACGTTGTTTGCGTCAGCTTTGGTTTACTGCCTCAGTATACGACTTCGAGATTCGCGCTTCGTTTGTTCCAGGCGACCACAATTTGTTACCTGATGCCTTAAGCAGATGGCATCTCCACTCGAAGCATCATCGTGATTTTAACTTTTGTCGCAAACTTGCACTTAAGTACACTTTTATTGACGTGCCTGATCATCTTTTATGTTTTCAGGTAGCATAGACCCTTGTTTTGCTATTTTACAGATTATGTCGGATACACATCACGACACCTCTTTCAACGCATCGCCGAACATAAACATTCTGCTATTGGTAAACACTTGCAAGAAGAACACAGGCTGCAACCGACTAATCTACAAGACCAGTTTAGAGTCCTAAAGAAATGTCGCACAAAGTTTGACTGTTTAATCTACGAGATGCTGTTCATCAGGAACATAAAACCAAAACTTAACACGCAATCGGATTCTGTTCGCGCCAAACTTTTTACTATTTATATTTGTATTTATATTTAAATACCTTTTTCAATTTCTCACATATTTTCACACTTCTATTACTATATATACAATCAATTCTATCATGTAATTCGAACTCGATAATGATGACATGGAGTCATCGAAACGTCGTTCTATTTATTTTATATCGCTCGTGTTTATCCTAAATTATTATTATTATTATTATTATTATTATTATTTTTCCTTTCTTTTCTACGTCCTTATAGGCAATTATCCCAACCTAGCGGTCATTGAGCAGCTGACAGATAACCTTACATCATTGGCCTTTGCGGACTCCACTCTGAAGAATATGCAGTCTCATCTTAAGGTTTATCTTAGTTTTTGCAAGCATTTTAACTTTATCTCATTTCCTTTGGAAGTTTTCGTGGTCTCCCATTTCGTTACTTATCTCGCTTATCTGGGTCGCCGCTTTGGCACCATTCAAAACCACATTTCTAGTCTCAAACATTTTCACCAGTTTTACGCCTTTCATTTGGGCTGGGAACAGCATTATTCTTTTCGGCTTATTATTAAGGGCCTTAAGCGCTATCTCGGCATGCAGCCTAATAGAAAACAAGCGATCACGCTGCTCTTTTACATCGCATGGCTTTGTTCTTCGATTTACGCATCCCATTACACGCTGCTATGTGGGCCCTCTTCTTAGTGGCCTTCTTTTCTTTTCTGCGTAAATCTAATTTAGTTGTTCAGAACATGCGCAGCGTTTCATCCGTCACGGTTCTACGTCACAGGCATCTTATCCTAAGCGAGAATATCCCATCTCTTTGCATTTTTGCAACTAAAACAATCCAGTTCGCGCAATGTTCGCTTAATATTCCTTTGCCCGTTATTCCCGGCTCGGTACTGTGTCCAGTGGCAGCCTTGCATACACATCTCGAGTTCAATCAAGTGCCCGCCAGTGCTCCACTTTTTTCTGTTTGCGCTAGTGGTTCAGAGACGTGTCAGGCGATTACTTATTCACAGTTCTCACGTTTTTTGGCTAGGTCCTTAACGGCTATCGGGGCAGATTCAAGCGCTTTTTCACCTCACAGTTTCAGGCGTGGAGGGGCTACTTTCTCTTTCGATTGTGGTCTCCCACCAGAACTTATAAAAATTACACGGGGACTGGCGCAGCGACGCTTATCTAGTTTATCTTGAAATGACCGATCATCAAAAACAGGCTGCCATTACTGCTATGGCTCACACTTTACAACAACTCGGTTTTTAGTTAGCCATTTTTATATCTTCTTTTATATTCATATTTTAACCCAATTTTTTTTCTCTATTATTCTTCTTTCTTATACATTACTCAAACACAGTTCATCTCATTTGGGTTTGGATGTCGGCGTTTTGTCGTTTGCTATTGTAACAAGGCTTGTTTTTTTTTTCCCGATCAGCGTAACAATAAATCTCCAAATTTATTCCCAAACTCGACTTGTCTGTGTTTGAGTTTAAACAATTGTGTAAATCATTACCTCAGTGATGATAGTTAATTGTTGAAAGGTTGTAACATCGCATATTTATTCTAGACGTCATCAGGTTTATATTTCAGTCGCAATCTCTAGTCGATCTGTTCGAATCGCTTTGGTTCACCCTTAATCCCTCCCACCCTTAATGTGTCGGAGTTTTATCGTTTGCTATTGTAACAAGGCTTGGTTTTGTTTTCCCGATCAGCGTAACAATAAATCTCCAAAATTTATTTCCAAACTCTACTTGTCTGTGTTTGAGTGTAAACAATTTTTAGAAAATTTCATTATTTTTAAATAGGATGTTGAAAATTTACAGTTTTTCTTAAACCCTGTTTGTCAATATAATTTCACAGCAACACATGTGAACAATACCGTATTTACCCGCGTATAATGCGCACCCGTGTATAATACGCACCCTAATTTTGACCACTTCTTTGTAAAAAAAAAGAGAATTCACAACGAAGACCATATATTAAGAGTTCATTTTTTCTATTTAATCAACTAGAACTGGGAATTCACCGCTCAAGGCATTTACAACTATTTCTTATAACTGTTTGCAACGAAAGTACCGAGCATACACTTAAAGACCTACTTACAATATGTTCTTTTTTTTTTTTTTTTTTTTTTTTTTTTTAATTTAGACACTTTCTTTCAATTACAAACTACTTACTTACAAAACAAAAAGCTTACAGTACTTATTTACAATGTGCGGCACTTACAATACATATACAAACACTACTATACTCTACCACTCTACCTACAACACAATGCATACTTACAATGTAAGATACGCTACTAACAATATTATACTCTAATTATAATACAACACTTTTTTTTTTTTACATTACATCATTTATCTGCAAAATTACTGGTCTAAACCTACATCACAAAAAAGGAATTAAAAGAAACAAAATAACAAACTACGAACGAAAGAGGCCGCCAGTCCTGGTATAAGGTTTTGAAAGAATAGAGAATAAAATTTGAAAGTAATGTAAATGGTAAAAGGGGGAGCTGCTAAAAAAAAGGTAGATTAAAGTGACAGTTCATTTGAAAAGATTCCATTTCGATTTAAATTTCTTAACAGTGTGTGTCTTATAAGCGTAACACTTTTCGATTTCTTGGCACTTAAGGACAGTTTGTTCAAAAACTCGTAAATTCGGGAGAGTTTTCTTTAATTTTGATGAATAAATGTGATATCTGCCAATTAGAAGTACATGATGTAGAAGTATGTCCTCTGTACTATCAACTAGCCCCAGGCAGGTTGGTAAGGTCAAAGAAAAGTCCTGTGGCTTTATCTGTCGCTGTATCAACCAATGTTGGATTTTTTGCCAGAAAGTTTGGACGAGTTCACAGCCCCAGAAAAGATGGATCAGGCTCTCTGCGTTTTGTTCACAGAAAGTACATTTGTCTGTTAAGGAGATGCCGATTTTATGGAGATAATCATTCGTTGCAATTTTTCTGTGAAGAAGTTTAAATTGGAAAGTCTGAAGTTTAGTTTCTTTCGTGCAATAGAAAGGCAACATATATGACTTATCCCATTTTATTAGATTTTCGTAATTTTCGCAGTCGGTTATCCACTTACTCTGGCTTTTATCGGGTACTGAAGTGATTCCTTTGACAATTAACTTATAGGCCTCCTTGCAAAAGCTGGAGGACTATAGTAACATTTGACTACGAGAAAGTTGGTCTTCGGAGTTCATCATAGCCTGGACCGGAAACGACCTTTTTAGTTTCGCCAGGGCGGCGACCACGCCAAAGTATCTTAAGAAAGAGGTATTAACATTATAACGAGTTTTAAAATCCTCATACCTCAAAAAGTCAAACTTTTGATCTAACAGGTCTTTGACCTGATTAACTCCTGCACGAGCCCAATCCGAATAAAAGATTGGCCGGTTTCCAATTTTGATAAGGGAGTTGTACCAAATTGGCGCGTTGCCGAAGTGTGTTGGGTTTTCTTCATGTGTTAAATTTGACCAGATTTCCATTACTTCCTTGGTAAAAGAATCCTGAATGTGTAAACCAGCTACATCAGCCTGCTTTAAGTTACCAGTCAGAAGTAGTTTACCGTCATGTTGTTTAGAAAAAAAGTCAAAAAAGAGTTTCCATTTTGCTTGATTGTTGTCATCAAGATACTTCTTTACCCATTTTGATTTCAGAGCATAATTGAAGGATCGAATATCTAACATTTTTAGTCCACCGTCTTTATATTCATTTAACATCACACTTCTTTTAATTTTATCTCCTTTCCCATCCCAAAGAAAATTGTACAAAAGTTGATGTATTTCTTTCAGATAAGATTGCGAAGATGGCAAAGATGACATGATGTAAACAAGCTGAGATGCAGCTAAGCTTTTAATAACAGTAATCTTTCCTAGCAGAGTTAATCTTCTAAGCTGCCAACAACTTAAGATTTTAGAGATTTTCTCCTTCTTTTCCTGGTAATTTATCAAGACAGCTTCTTCCTCGCTAATTGAAAACCATACTCCGAGGGATTTAACCTTCCGAATACTCCACTTGATGTTTTGATTTATTGCTAGCTTATCCGTTCGGTTTTTAAAAGATCCAATCCAGAGAGCCTCGGTCTTCTCGTAGTTGACTTTTAGGCCCGACAATTTGGCGAAGATGTTAAGTAACACAAAGGATCTTTCTAATGAGGCCCTTGTACCGTCCAGTATTAACGTGGTATCATCAGCATATTGACTTATTTTGCATTCATTGTCTGAAATTTTAATGCCACGAATTATTGTGTCTCGTCTTACAGCTGCCCCTAGAATTTCAACACATAAAATGAAAAGGTAGGGGGACAGGGGGCAGCCTTGACGGACACCTCTACTTAAGTTAAAAAAATCTGACGACCAGCCATTGTTTTGTATACTGCTGCTGATGTCGGTGTAAAAGAGTTTTATCCAGAGTATAAGAGAATCTCCAAAGTTATAATATCTCAGAGTTTTTTCAATAAAAGGCCATTCAAGAGTGTCAAATGCTTTTTCAAAATCGATGAATAGGAGAAGTCCTGGAATTTTTTCGATGTCTGTATAACCTAAGATACTATTTAACAACAGTATATTTTCCCCAATAAACCTGTTTTTTTGGAAGCCTGTTTGATCGTTATTTATCACCGAAGGCAAAGTTCTTTTTATTCTGTTAGCGATGGATTTTGCAGCAATTTTATAATCACAATTCAGAAGCGAGATGGGTCTCCAGTTTTTTATGTAACATAATGATTTATCTTTCTTTGGAATCAGCGTTAATAATCCTCTCCTCTGTGATACGGAGAGAAGGCCTTTAGCATGGGAAGCGTTTATAGAGGCAAGAAAAAAGGGCTTAATGTCATTCCAGAAGACTTTATAAAATTCAACTGGAATTCCGTCCGTTCCAGGAGTCTTGTTTGATTCCATATTTTTTAAACTTTCCAGACATTCTCTAGCCGTTAGCAGACCTTCGCAAAGATTTCTTTCGTCGTCACTTATTGTACATTGATTCCCTTGTTGAAAAAAGAGGTCTTCACCAGAAACGTTTTGACAGAAGCTATTGTTTGACGTGTACAGTGCCTGATAAAAGCGTTTGGCTTCATTAAGGATTTCTTCATCTGTGTTTAGCGTGGTGTTGTCATCGATTTTCAGATTTCTTATTGTTTTACTATTAAAATGCCTTTTTTCCAACTCAAAAAAATACCTTGTATTTTTCTCCCCCTCATTATACCAACGTGTTCTGGACCGGATAATCGAACCTTGAGTTTTGTAGTTAATCCATTGCTCTAGACTTTGTTTCTTAATCTCCAGTTCCGTACGAATTTCACGCTTCTCAATTTCAGAAATGCTATTTTCAAGCTTGCGCTCCAGCATTGAAATCTCGGTCTCCAGGGTCTTCTCAGTTCGTTTTTGTTTTGCTTTCTGTTGTTTTGCATATTTAATTGAACTTGCTCTTATCTGCATTTTCATCACATCCCATAAAAGTATCGCGTCTACTGACTCGTCCTCTTTGTAATCATTTGACACTTTATTTATGGTTTCTTTGATAAAGTTTATATATTCAAGATCCTTTAGAAAATGACTGTTCAACTTCCAGAAACCTGGTCCTCTGGGGTTTGTCTTAGTGCCAAGAGTCAAAGTAATAATAGAGTGATCGGTTTTAAAGCCCGGTAGAATGTCCGCCTCAAGTGCATCGGTAGATAAGCTTGAACTGATCAAGAAAAAGTCTAATCTACAATGAATTTCAGGTTTATTTCTTCTCCACGTGAAACGCAGAATATCCGGATGAAGATCACGCCATATGTCCGTCAGATTCATATTTTCTTTGAATTTTTCAATTTCCTCTAAAGATTTAAAATGAGTGGTATTGTTTCCTCCTTTCTTATCTTTTTGGATATTTTGTACTAGGTTAAAGTCTCCTCCTAAGACCAAATGTTCACATTCGAAAGTGGATAGGTTATCAAAGATACTTTTAAAGAAATTTGGATCATCATTATTTGGTGCGTAGATATTTTGTAGGGTTAAAATTTTGTCTTCGGTTTTGATATCAACTGTGATAAATCTTCCCTCGGGATCTGAAAAGTATTTTTGAATCTCAAACGAGAAATTGTTGTTAAATAAGATGGAAACACCTGCTCTGGCGCTCGAAAGACTGCTGAACAAACCTCTGTACCCCCATTCAGCTAACCATAATTCTTCTATTTCTTTCGAGCTGTGCACTTCTTGCAAAAAGTAAACAGAATATTTTTTGTTCCTTAGCCAGTTAAAAGTTTCTCTTCTCTTGATCTCGTTCGATAGTCCTCTAACATTCAAGGAGCATATCACTAAATTATCAATTTTGGAAATATTTGACGTAATTCAACTGAAAGCCTGAAGGTGAACCTGGAGTGCCGACCTCGTAAGGTAGAAAAACAAAACACAACAGTACAAACAAAGACAAAGATCGCAGGGAGAAAAATCACATAACAAAAAATCACAATAATTTAGCGACATGAACTGTAAACAAAAATACATGACAATAAAAATAACATACTTAGAGCACATTAGATGTTTCTATCAGCAATAGGTTTTCAACGGTAATAGGTTGGCTACATTTAATAAAGCATAAATAACTAATTTGTAACGTTCATGGGTAGCAGTTTACTTTAAGTGCAAAGGATATTTACTCGTCTATTGTAACAGCTTCATCATTCTGAAAACACTCCGGAATTTTGTCCGCTGAATAAGAATTTCCTTGAATGAAGATCCGTCCGTTCTTGATATATGCCGGAGCAAGGTTCATCCTTCTGGCGTTTCGCAGAGCAGTTGCCAGTTTCTTTTGCTCCTTCGCTGTCTCATGCGCGTAGTCCGGTACCAGGATGACATGTCGGTGATTTGGAGAGTTGGCAAGCTCCTTTCGTCGATACCAAAGATCATTTCTCCTTTCGCGATTGACAAACCGTGCGATAATTGGGCGAGGCTTTCCGTCGTCTCTTTGTTTTCCAATTCGGTGAACTGCTTGAAATTCAACGTTGTTCGCACCCTCCATTTTGACCGCGGCCATCACCCCACGTAGAATTTCTTTGCAGTCTTCGTCTAGGCTTTCGGGGACATTAAGAAGACGGATATTTTCTCTTCTGGAGTAATTATCTAACTTTATCGCTCTTGCTTTGGTAGCTGAAACTTCAGCTTGGAGTTGAGCATTCTCCTTCGCAAGTTCGGCTAACTGAAGCCTGTTTTGTTCATCCAGTTGTTTAAACGCTTCTATTTCCACCCAAGCAGCATCCAACGATGTCCTTAAATCGTCTGTGGCGTTCTTCAAGATCGAAAGGCGGGCATTTACATCTACACGTAAATTATTAATTTCACTCATAGCTTCGGCAAAATTCGAATCTAGAGACCCTTGAATACACTCCAATTTCTCCATTATAGACTTTAACGTAATGTCGGAGTGTTTCTCATCCGGTGTTTTAGAGCCAGAACTACCTTCTCTTGCTCGTTTGTTGGCGTTATTGGGCATTTTCGATGGAAAAAGCCAAAACCTTACCGGTGCAGATTCTTACGCGTCTGTCGCCATTGCGTGATCACGTGCTCCCTACAATATGTTCTACTAAATAAAATGTTTAAAAAATGTCGTAACTTAACCTCTTAAACCTAGATTCAAAACTGATATTACCATAACAGCAGTTAATAAACGTTTAAAATGTTTTAACCTGAATATTTCTACTCACAGCACTACCGGTAGCTTGCATATCACTGCACGTTCAGTTCTTTAAACAATGAAACCTTCAAAATTGTAAAATATCCATGCATGTTATCTGTTAAACCAGGTATAATATATCAAGGTTAGGTACTGACCTGAAATTTCAGACAATGAGCTCTTTTGTGTCCTGAGAACAATATGCGTTGATTACGGACTGGCCTGGTTGTAGGTCT